>VYZQ01042830.1:3170-48331 GCA_013400655.1 Mystacornis crossleyi
GAGAAATCAATCTCTTCCGATCCTGACTGTTTGTAAGTGGTGGCTGTGCAAAGATTCCCACCTTAGTGGGAGCTTTTCCCAGTTTTTGGCCACTTTTGTAAGTGGTGACTGTGCAAAGATTCCCACCTCAGTGGGAGCTTTTCCCAGTTTTTGGCTGATTCTGTGAGTGGTGACTGTGCACAGATTCCCACCTCAACGGGAGCTTTTCCCAGTTTTTTCCACCTTTGGGAGAAGGGGACACCAATCTCCGGTCACCCCTGGCGTGGTGGCACAGCCGGAGGGCAGCCCTGGGTGCTGCCCCATCCCAGCGGGTCCCAACTGGAGCATTCCCCAAGGAAGTGGCACTGCCCCATCCGGGCAGCAGATTTGCAGCCCAAAGGATGGAAAAGACCTCTGAGTTCATCCCTGCCACTTCCCTGCCAGCAGCCAGTCGGATGTATTTAATTGTCTCCTGATGGGACTTCCACTCTTCCTTTGGGAAAAAAAAAAACTTCCCATACAGAGCTGAGCTCAGGGACACTTCAACCCACGGGCAGGGCAGCAGCTCCAGAGCACATGACCAGGGTTGAAATGAGGTTTTGGAGGCAAAACACGGCCTGAGCAGGTTGTTGTATTATTTTTCCAAGGTCACTGCTGGGATATCTGGCAGGCTTTATCTCATGGCTGGGAAATTTTACTGTACTTGCAGAAAACAACCAATATTTCTCATTCTGCTGCCCGACTCCTCGCTGTTTGTGTTGGTTTAACTTCCCTGACCCTAAAACATGACACTGGAGTAACGCGGGCTTGAAGTGGAGCCCGAGGTGGATGCGAGTGATGTGTGTAATACAGTAAAGGACTGGGAAACAAACATCCAGCAAGCATCCTGGATGGAAACTCTTTCATCTGCGCTGATCGTTGCCTTCCCTGCTGACGGAGCGTGGCTCTGCCAGCAGCCTCTGATCACTTTGAAATGCCTCACAAATAAGTCTCCCTGCACTTAAGGTTTTCCACTGCTAAGAAATATCTTAATGCTGAAGATTTGTTTACAAGGGGTGGCTGTTTCCACTTGCTGGAGTGTTTAAAAAGTTGTTTTTTCCAACCACAAAGTAGATCTAAACATTAAGTGTTTCTTGAGTTGGGTTTCCAGCTCCTACACTGCTATAAACATTAAGTTTCATTGGTTTAAAGCAAAATACGGCAAAAAAAATTGCTACTTTCACTTAGCCTCTCAAAATGTAAAAGAAAAAGGAAAAAAATAAAAAAGTGTTTTTAAAGAGGTTTTAGTTTTAAAAGGCTGGTTGTGCAATGCCTGTGCCGGCCCTGTGGTTGAAAACAGGGTCACGGGGACAAAGCACTTCCCTGTTTGCACTGACCGTGCCAGGGGTGGGGTCTGGTCCTGTCCCCACTCCCTGCCACTCTGCTGCCACCGACTCCAGCCAGAGGAATTGGGATCCTGGTGCCTGCCAGTGCAGGGAGTTACCTGCAGGGAGGATTTGGGGCTGTAAAGCCACGGGGTTTGAGCTCTGCTCTGAGGGGACACCGAGCCCTCTGCTCTCCGTTGTCCCCAGGGTTTGTTACAATTGTCCTTGCAGCAAAAACCTCTTTGCAAAGCCTGGGTTCATTCAGGGGTAAAGCCTGGGAATGGGGGAATCTTCCATGTGCAGAACTGTCCTGAAAAATCAAACATTCCTGGAGCTGTTCCAAGGCCAGGTTGGAAGGGGCTTGGAGCACCCTGAGACAGTGGAAGGTGTCCCTGAGCATGGCAGGGGGGTGGAATGAGAGGATCTTTAAGGTCCCTTCCAACCCAAACCATTCTGGGATTCCGTGATGATGGTGATTACCAAGATCACCCCACCTTCCAGGGTCAGCTCCTCTTCAGGATTTCATGGTGGTTGTCTGAAAATGGACAACCCAAATGAGTGATTTCTGTTTGAAAACAAGGACTGCTGTATCCTTATGCATTCTCAACTGAACAGGATGATCAATAGGAGAAGAATTGCTGGTTGGGAGTGGAAAAAAGTGTCTTGAAAAAGCTCCTGTGATATAGAAACATCACTTGGGTCAGCTGTAATGTCACCAACTGGGCCAACAGCCCTACAAAAAGGACTCTAATCCATGGCCAGGTTTTATTTGCTATGATGTTTTTGCAGTCTCTGAAAAGTTAAGGATTTTTTGGTGTTGGTGGGGATTAATTCATAACCTGAGCATCCTGAACCTCCAAGAAACTCTGCCCAGGCTGCAGCTCCTTGTGCCTTCAATATCTGAATGCAGAAACCCGAGTCAGGCCAGGGCTGGCTGCTGAGTGCTGGGAGAAGCTTTTCCTCAGGCAGGAAGGGAGAGCCGCTCTCTGCTGGCCCCAGCTGGGGCTCGGGTTACGATAAATCTGCTGTCAGATCTCGCAGCAGAACATCCAAACCCCCGCCAGGCCCCTCTGGTGCTCACCCCCCTGTGCTGGATCTGTCCCCACGCTGCTGGGGATGTCACCTGGCCTCCGCCCCTGCCCTCCAGCTGAGAGGAAACTTCCCATGGGATCTGGAAAAAGCCACAGCAAGCAGCCCTGAGCTCAGACCTAGCACAGCTCCCATCAGTTCTGCTGTGACACTTGGATGCCGCGTTAGCAATTCTGGAAGCCGATTGTGAAAACTCCAGGTTTTTTGCCTGTCTGGTGTATCCTTTCTGTCCTTATGGGAAATTCAGGAGCTGGAAGCTCTCAGTGAATTGATCTGGAGTTATAAAGCCTCTTTAAACCCCACTTGGGTAGTGCACGCATTCAAACTCAAATTCTGTTTCAATACTTTTGCTCTGAATTTATTACTCTGATCAAGAAAGGCACATCTTGGACTGTCAGAAAGCTCCTGGGTATTTTGGGATGACTCTGAAGTGGAATCTCCTTGCTGCTATTCCGATGTCCTCTGCACAAAGGAAGGAGTTGCCCATCGCACAGTCTGGTTGAAATGTCAAAATTAAGCAATTTTTAACATTCTGAAAGCAAAAATATATTTCGCTTCCTGGTTGTTGTTATTTTATGAGGGGCTTTGAATCAAAAAGTTGCACGAGTCTTTTTGTGATGAAAAGGAAAGCCACTTGTATCTCCAAAACATTTCAAGTGGAAATTGTTCATATACTCTCACTTTAGCCAAAAATATAAAAGCACTTCAGGACGCTAAACAATAAATGTCTGTCATTCTCCTCCGCAGTCACTTCTCCGTTTCCCTCGTGATGCTCTTCATTTAAATGTGACCACAACATCCAAGTTTCCTACAATCAGAGTTTATCCTCTCTCCCCATCTGAAGATCTTCATTCTCTCTGCAGCTCAGGAACAGCGCAGGAAAATCCCCACATCAAAGCATCCATGTGGGAAACGGACAGGGAAGAGCTCAACAGCAGCACAAAAAAACCTCTTCCTCTATTTACCCTGATCCAAGTCACCCAAAAGAAGGAGCCCAAAGCTGTGGTTGGCACGGCCGGGGTTCCCTGCTTGAGCAGGACGAGGACACCTGTGCTGGGCTGAGCACGGCACAATGCTCGGAAATCGGGGAAAGTTCATCTTCAGACAGGGATGGCTGCAAGGAGACAACGCACAGAACACACAGAGCCTCGGGAATGGCACAGTTCAGAAATGGGAACAGGATATGTTTTTCCCGTGGTTGGGGAACAATGTGAATGCTTTCTCACACGCTGTTGGTGAAGCACTTTGGCACACCTGTGCACTTGGACAGCTCTATTATACTCCAAGGTCTCCTACTCGACTGTTAAGGGCTCTTTTCCTCTCTAAGAACATGGATTGATTACGTGGAAACATGATTTGGTTTTGTATTTGTGCTGGATCGTGGATCAGGAGGAAGTTGCAGCATGTTCTGGCTCCCGGGCAGAGCTTTCTGCTCCACAGCTCTGAGTGAGAGAGGAGCAGGGACAGCCTGGAGATGTTTACACAGCTCCCTTTTTATTTTGACCATCCTGAATAGGGAAAAATTGTTTACATGCTCCAGAGGATGTTTTGCCACTGTCACTTCCTACAGAAACGTCCTCAAGTTTGGAGTGCTGGCAGAGACAAATCACTCCCTGTGCCTTTGGGTGGAGTCGCCAGGAGAGGAGACAGATCTCGCTCCTCGCTGGGCCCATCAATCCTGTAATCAGCTCTGCCAGATCCAAACAAGCCACAGCTGCTTCAGGGCATCTTGTTATTCCAGGTGATTTTGGGTGGGATGCAGAGCAACGGGATCTCTCGGATCCCTGGGTGAGCAGGATGAGCTTTGTCCCCACGTGTCCCCATCCCACTCATGGTGGGAACCTCACAACCATTCAATGCCACTTAAATATCCACTGCATTGAATTTGGAACTACATTTTATGTTTAAGTACCAGCTTGGCATGGTCAGGGGGTGGGGACAGCAGAGAGCTGCTGCTCTGAGGAGTGGATCCTGTGCCACCTCCTGTTTTGAGAGTTAGCAGAGGGTTCAGCTGGTTTTTCCTTCTCTCCAGGTGATTCCTCGAGCCCCTCAGTCCCAGGCTCAGCACTGGTAAAAGTAAAGACCCCCTCAGAGTGTGAATTTAGAGTCCATCATATTGAGCACGACCACCAGAGCCAAATTCTCAGATTCCTGAGCTCCTGCAGCTCCAGTTCTGTTGCTGCAGTCATGTCCCGTAGGTGGGACAGCATGAGGTGTTTTTCTAAGCTGTTAAACAGGGTGGCTGCAGTCAATTCAAAGTTCACCATTTTCCATCCCCACGCAAAATCAAACAGGGCTCAAAAAGCCAGAGAATTGCAACATTTTCCCCATAAATGTCCTCTAAAAATGTTTTCAGCGATCGTTTGGCACAGGAAGAAAATTTCCATCAAATATTGTTGAAGGACAGGATGGTTCCCCTCCTTTCCCTCCACAACCGGGAAGGATAATTCGTCCCTGCAAAAACCATAAGAAATTTTCCAGCTTAGGAACCAAGCCCCAGCCAATACCTGGCCACGTGTGTGCAGGAACACGGAGACGCCGAGGGAGCTCCGTTCCCTGCGGAGCACAGCCTGTGCCATGCTCAGCCTTGGAATGAGTCAGGAGAAGTCAAATGAGCAAAACACACGAGGCAGCATCACGCACAGGGGCCGGAGCTACCTGGATTTTATAACATCCACTCGGGTTCCAATTTCATCCGCTTGGCAAACGCTCTCCTGGTGGAAATAATTGAGGCCCGAGAGTCAAAAGCAATGGAGGAAATATCTGAGCTATGAAATGTCAAGTTGCTTTCCAAAAGGGTTCCAATCTCCAACCACATCAAGAAGGGTGTCTGAAAAGACAATCAGGATTTTGGTCAATTAAATGTAGGGGTTTTTTTTAGTTTTTCTTCTGGTTGGGAATGCGGGGCCAGAGGAATGCCCGGCTTGGGGGGGATTTATCCTCCACAACCCTGCAGACCTTGTTTTTCAGCTGCAGGTCCGGGGTTATTTTCTCCTCAAGGATTTGTATTTCCTATAAAGTTCCATTCAGATTGTCCTAAGTGAGCAATTTGGGAGCTTTTTGTTTTCATTTTCATTTTGTGTCCTGGAGGTGAAACCTTCAACACTTCCAAACTGCAGCCAAGGAAGAAAAGCTGAGCTGAAGGTAAATATTCATTCTCCAATTAAGTCCTGCTAAAACCACATTTCAACCTGAGAGTGCAGAACCCTCTGCACGGGGGGATTAATTTCAGATAGATATCAGCCACACCTACTGCCCAGCAAACCTTTAAATGGAATGGTTCAGAGTGGAAAAGTCATTCCTGAACGTGAACCATGAGGCATCATCGGTGTCTTACAAGTGGATATCAAAGGTACCAACCACTCACTCTTCCATGTGACAACAGTTCCTCATCCCTGAAGAGGAAGGAATTCTGCAGTGACTCCTTCAGGGTTCTTTGGAGCCTCTTAAACTTCCTAAGAAAGGGGAAAGGAGGATGAATGTATTCTTGAACATACCAAAAAAAAAAAAAAAGAGTCAGCTTTATTTTCCCGGGGGAATTGAGCTATATAAGTTTACATCCTGTGGTATGAATAAATAAACAATCCCTAACCAATTTCAGACTTGCTGCTGTTTTGGCTGGCAGAACCTTGCTTGGAAAGGCTTGGCTAATGCTGCCCTGACCAGATCCCATTTTCTCCTTCCCCTCACTTCCGTGCCCCCGGGCCTCCCCGCTTCCACTGCCCCTCCTTGCTGATCACTTTCGTGTTTCCTGGTTTCCTCTGTTCCCTTTCTTTCAGGAGACAAGGTCCTTTCTACGTCCATATTGTAATTTAGTTATTCTCAGCTGCCGAATTGTCTCGTTACGCTCTGCCAAGGAGGTGTTGTCCATAAAATTTGTCTTTATGGATTGGGGATAAATAGCACGGGGATGTGGGATAAATAACATGTTTAAAATAAGCTCCTGAGTCCTCCAGGATGGCTTGGGGTTCAAGTCCTTGCACAGTCTCTGCTGTCACTGAACCTTGGTGACTTCCCTGTGTGTCTCCTCTGCTCCATTACCTTGTGGGCACCATTCCCAACTCTCATCCCAAACAAGATGCTGCTCCCACTGTGGGTGACAAAGGACTTCTCTGCACCAGGTCCCTGCAGCGCTTTGTTTCTGGGGCTCTGAAAAGCCAGCAGAGAAGGGCATATAAAAATAACAGCCTGTAAGGGGATTAAAAGCTTACGTATAATTAAGGAACTTTGGGACTGGGTTGTGTGGGGGTCAATCGCTCCAGGTATAGGTTGGGAAGGACCACAATGGTTCCTCATCGTCCCTGGGCTCATTCCCACCGCCAGCAGGCTCTCAGGGTGCCTCAGCCATGGCTGCGGTGCAGAGGAGGAGCTGCACTCTCCATCATCCCCCTTGTTTGGGGGTGCTGGGGCTGGAGATCCCCGGGAGCCTTTGGGAACAGCATCCTTCATTTCACCGGGGCTGGCTGGCTCCTCTCTCCTTGCAGCCTCCAGCCCGGGACACCTGGGGACAGGGCAAGGACCTCTCTAAAGCCCCGGGCTGAACCCGCACCCCAGCAGGTGCCGAGTGCATCAACACTGGATTCCTTTCCTCGTATAAATCCATCAGGGGAGAAATCCATCCCAGAGGCGAAGCCGGCTTGGAAAATGCTGTTTATTCCCTTGAACTGCCTGCGAATGACACAATAGAACAATGGGCTGGAGGCGATGGAGAGGCGAAGCCCTGAGGTCACCTTCTCCTGTCCCAGCTGGTGCAGCATTGTTCCCTGATGGGAATTTCTGCCCGTGGCTCAGCTCCGTGACCATGTGTTTCCGACCACTGTTACCCGGCTGCTCCCTCCCCCAGTCCTTCCGCCTCTTTGTTACTCCCTCAGAGGCTAGGATTATTAATTAAACCCGCCTCAGGCTCTCAGGGAGATCGGTATGAGGAACCTTTATCTTAGAGATAGGGAAGTGATGTGAAAAGAATGGGAACGACCTTGGGAAAGCCTCAATTAGAGGCAGCATCCATGCCAGGAGTGCCCGCGGGGCTGAGCGCTCGGCAGGGACCCAAACAGCCCTGGGAGGAGGATGTTTATGGGCATCTTGGAGTGTCTGAGCTCGGGAGATGTGCCAGGAGGCAGGAGTTTCCTGGGATGACACTCACGTGGCTGTGACCCCTTTGGGATGAGAGCTTGGATCTCCACCAAGCTGAATGGGCTTCATCAGAGCTTTTGGGGCACCGTCCACCCCAGGATGTGGGAGAGGTCCTTGGGAGATGTGGGGTTTTCTGGGACATGGATTGAGCCTCAAACGTCTGCGCTCCTGTCCGTTGTGCACAATATCAGCTGTGTGGGTGGCTAAACACTCTGTCCTTAAAAAATCTGAAAGAAACTTATTTTTTTTCAAATTACCTCCAAGATCTGTCCACACGAAAAAAGCCACCCAACAACCAAGAGCAGAAAACGACATGAAACAATCTCTAAAATCTATCTCCTGGTTAGCAGAGGGCTTAAGGGACCCTGAGCCCCCCCCCAGTAGCACTTGCAGGCACAGCTGCACGTCCTTCCTGTTCCGCTCAGGGCTGTGTATCTCCAGCGGGATGATTTATTCCAGCAAACAAACCTTTTTGGGGAAGAGTCCAGTGGGGGGAAGTGGCAGCGGGTGGGAAGGCAGCAGCTCCTCGGGAGACACAGGCAGCAAAAGGCCTCCTGTTCTGGCTTGGGATCAGGGATAAGGCCAGCACAGGGGGCTCAGGGAGGAACTCGTTAGCATTCATTAAATATCTGACGCCCCTCTCATAGGACACAGATAAATATCCACATTTATAACACAATCTAATGGGTTCTGCAGGGTCCAGGGAGCGCTGCTGTTCCAGTTGTCTGAGCTGGCGGCTCCCAGTTCGTGGCCATATGGTTGGCTGTGAATTGGGCTAATAAAAATGGAGCAAACTTTTTTATTTTCTTTTTTTTCCCTCTTTTATTTTTTCTTCTGCCTGACCCTACTCAGTGCCATAAATACCTGTGTGTAGCAGGGGGTTTATAAATAGCACAGTAGCATCCACTGACAGCAGACTGGTGTTAAGTCTGACTTAACAGTCAGGCTCTGGATCGCAGCAGTGTGGAGCTGGAGCGGGCTGGGGGAGGAATATGTGGCCAATAAAGATTTGGGAAGCTAAAGTCATTCAGAAAGCTCAAAACCGGGCAAAAAAAAAAAAAATTATACCAGTCTGCAGTGGGACAAGGTTCTGAAATGGAAACGCCTTAAGCCAATATTGCCCCTCTGAGGTAGCCCTGAAATTCCATATAAATTTACGGCGGAGCTGACAGCGAGCTTGAGTAACTCGGTGTGTCTGGACGTCTGGCCCAGTCCAATAATAACACGAAAGGGAATTTTGAACATATCCTTTGCTGATCCGGAGACTTTGGACTCGGTTTTTGGAGCTGCTTTTTTTTTTTTTAATTTGCCGGTTGTCTACAAATTGTCGGATTCTCGAATGAATCTGTGATTCCAAAGAGTCCATAAATTTTCTCGGCAGTAGCTCCTGGTATGCGAGACTTTTTCAATTCCAGTGCCAATCAGGAGTTATTCAGCTCCTACGGTAACAATCCCCTTCCCTTACGGGATCGCCTCAGTTTCTGTCTGTCCCAGGCACTCAGAAGCCCTGAGTCAATGCCCAAAACTGGAGTTTAAAACATTATTTTTAGTAAAAACCTATCAAAATCGGTGGTTTTTTATTCGCTTTCTTGCTTCTGAATCTGTGGGGCTTCCACATCCCCTCTGCTGGAAACCAAGCTTCAGAATGAAGCATGCCGCTGTTCCCACATAAATTCCACCCTCTGGAAGTTAGAAGGGAAAGGTTTTCCCAAGAAGACTGGGTTTTGATGGATTTTTGGGTTCTTTGACAGCTGATACAAGAGCGAGTGCCAGCTGAGGCTTCTCCCACTGTCGGGGATTTCCTTCTGTATCTGTTCCCTGGGGGTTTTGGAGGGTTGGACTCTTGCAGAACATCCTTCAGGAGAGCCAGTGAGAACATCTCACCTCTTGCTGCTCCTGCAAAAACCCTTGGGGTGGCTGATGAAGGGCTGGTGTCATCAGAGCAGTGGCCACGCACAGATTGAGGTTGACCTCAAAATCTGCTCTTTCCAGGAGAAAGCTTTCGGAGTACTGTGAAGCTGAGTGGACAGATAATCTTTATCTCAGATATGACTGAGAACAGCAGCACCAGCACAGAGCTGAACCCACACGGGCCAGCTGCCCTCTCACTGGACAGTCAGGTTTCCCCTTTCTCCAGAAGGATTTAAGGAATTGAAAAATTGCCAAGTCTGCAGGGAAAAAATAGCATTTTCCTGATGGCAATTAAGTGATTCTTCCTAGGGTGTCTTCTGAGGGATACCTAAGTCCAGAGAGGCAGCAAACACCAGGACTTGGGTTCATCTGGATGTTGTGGGACTCGTGGTTCCACCATCCTTACCCATGGTAGCACAACCCCGAGGACACCTCATGGGTCACGCACCCCAAAGAGGTGGAAATGGCAGAGCTTGAGAGAAGCTGTGCTGCTCTTCGGAGGGGATCCCACCATGGATGCTGCTCTTTTTGGCTTTAAGAGTTCTTGGGATGAGAATCAGTGCTTTTCCCTTCCCTTGTTAGTCCACTGCAATCCTCCTGAATTCCCACTGCAGTTTTTCCCTGCCTCAAGCCGCCGTGCTGAGGGAAGAGCAAAGATTTTCAAATATTGGTTCCCCTACTCAGATAAAGCTTCTCTAGATGGAGGCAGCAAAGCAAGGAGACCTTCCTCGTGTCCCAAGGCTCGATGTATCCACACAACCCCTTCCAGTTCCCTCATTCCTTCACTTCAGGACACCTCCCCTAACCAGGACCCTTCTTCCTTCCCCAAACTTTCAAACACAAAACCTTGAGTGCACTTTTCAACCAAGATGTCCAAAATGTCCGTGTTTCATTTTTTTCTCCTCTTCTCCTTCCCTCTTTTCCCCTGCCTTCCCAACCCTTCTGCCTTTCATTTTATTTTTCCATCGACAGAGGAACAACTGAAACGACGACCACAACTTTCACATCCAGCTCCTGAACCTCAGCTTGTTTTCTTTTTTTCCTTTGCTCTACAACATTAAATTGCTCTCACTTTCTGGGCAAGTTTTTATCTCACAAAATAAATGGTGCTGAGCTTTCCTACAGGCAACCCCAAGCCACACTGGGCACGGCAGGATGTGTTCGACTGCCTTTTTCTTCTCTTCCCAAAGCAAATTCCACTTTCCTCCACACATTAAAGCAGACGGGAAATCATTTGAGCCCTCGGTAGAAGTCAAACCTCTCCAGTAAGGTAAATGTTTTTCCTACAAATAATGCCCTGCGTGTTTGATCAACTTTGAAACCACAATATCTATAAGCACCTCAAATGTTAAACAAGGCACGAGCCAGATGTATTTACCAGCCAGGAGACTTAAAAGCCATTCTTGACGTCAAGCTGTGAAGATCAAATATTCCAACTTGGTGGCTGCCAATACGGTTCCCAAGCATTGTCCAGATCCAAACCCCACTGTACTTGTTTTTGTTTTTGGCATCTGAAGCAAGGCTTTTCCTCAGACCACTGGTGTTCTTAAATAAATAAGTTTCTAGGTCAGCTTGCTGATGGATGTTAATATAGCCATGATTTAAATCCAGTGGTGATATCAGCTTCTAATAAGGGTTAAGTCAATGGCTGTGGCCGCTGTGCAAACATGTAGGGAATAACTGGGATTTCTGAGCAGCTTTTAGGGCGGGTTGGATTCGTACTGATGACTTCTCTGTGCAGGTTACGGAGCAATTGTACAAGTTCAGGGCTGGATTCTGAAATCGTGGCTCAGGTTTAGTGGTAGCTGCATCAAAAAGAGAGGATGTTGGTGGAGTAAATGTCTTAAACCAGATCAAATGTGTTGGGTTGTGACTCTCCAGCCACTGCCATCCACGAGTACAGAGAAATTTGGCTCTGATGTTTCTGGGACAAATACACCCATTTTCCATATAATGATAAACAGTCATGACCTTCACAGAATTCCAGCTGGGAGTAATTATTGTCCATAAAGTGCACGGGTTGCTGCATCGGACCTTGCGATGATCCAAGATGCCATTAGGTTGTTAAAGAGGCAATAAACCTCATTTGCATCTACTCAGCTCTAACGGAATTTATGGGTGAGGGTTTTATGGTGAGGGTCACCTGAGGACTTTCTCTTTCCTTCTTTCTCTTCAGCCGTGATTTTAGGAATGACTTTTGTCCCGCGTAGATGCAGGAGGGACCACATGTCCTGGGAAAACAGGGACACGGGGGAGTCCTCCTGATGCACTTGGCATCTTCTGCCTCTCAAGGAGCTGATGGGATGTCCCAGGCTGTGTCCCCTCCTGCCCCAGAACCCTGGACATGCCCAGGAATGGATGTAACTGGTAAATGATCCCATATGGAATAATTGCAGCATGTTCTAAGTGTTCTTTTTAAAACGCAGAACAAGGAGAGAGGATGAAAGGACAAAACCTGGCACCCACTGTGCTGTTTAGGATGAACAGGGAGAGAAAAAAAGTACCTGGCTTAGGCATCCTCTGGGTGATCCAGACACCACAGGGCTCTGAAGTGTCTGCCTCTCCCCAAATTTAGTTTCTCAGTCTGATGCCGCTCAGCCTTTACACCCCAGCTCGAGTCTGAGCCGGATGCCCCTGATTTAGTGCTGGCTCTTTGTCCAGGAACGCCAAATGTGTGGAAGGTACAGAGGCACAGACTGCAGCATCCTCTCCTCGAGCCCCTGAAATACAAATTAGCCAGTCTGGTATTCGATCACGGGCTGTTCTTACAGCACTTTTTTATTCTGCACTTTGATTTTCCATGGCTCTTGCCAAGGCAGAGGCTCTCCAGGACCCCCTCCCATCCCATCCCATCTTGTCCAATCCCCTGGTTCTTCATCCTTGCTTTTCCCTTTTTATTTTCCAGATCAGACTTTGGCTCCTTCTACCCCTTCCCTTCCCCACTGGCTTTTGTGGCCTGTTTGAGAGCTCGTTTTTGTGTCTGATGAGTGCCCACGAAACCTCTCCTCGCTGGCACCGCCTTACCCCAGTGTTCCCAGCACTGACCGGGTTGGTGTTTTTTTAATATTAAATTGTTCTGCCTTCCTCCTGGGTGTTGGACTGCCATGAAAAGGGCAATAAATTAATGAAATATCTATTGCAGCTGACTTCAAATGATCCTTAAAAAAAAAAAAAATTCTGAGTCCTACTTAGTCCTGATTAGCTCAATTACCTGCCAGTACAGGCTGCTTCTTTATATTTCCTAATTCTTTGCCCAAGCTATTATTAAATGTCTGAAGGAATTGCCTTCCTCTGCTTTCCTTGAGGAAATAATTCCAGTGCCTAATAGCTCTCCCTGGCAGGAAAACTCTGCTGAAAATCTTCTTTTTGCACCTCCTCCCTTCACCCGGACGACACCGAACAATTCCTGTCTGTCCTTGAGGAATATACGTCTTCACATATTCATGGGTAATTATTATTTTTTCCACTTTCACAAGGATTTGGCCACAAAGTGGTTACACTTCAAAGATCCCAGCCTCAGATACTTTGGGAACATTGCCTCATTATCTGCAGTTACCGGCAGAGACATCCAGCTTCTCATCTGAGCTCCAAAAGTTGGCATCAAACCCAGCTAAAGCAGCACTTTGGGCTCTACTCCTGACTTCAGGAGAAGTTTGGGAGGTGACACCCAATCATGGCAACATTCCCTCTCCCTCTTTTCTGAGTCCTCAGCCCTAATCCAGCCAAACAGGACATCCTGGCTCGGAAATAAAATGTCAGGAGCTGCTTTTGCTCCAGGAGACTCTGTGCTCTTCCCAAGGGGCTCACCAGGAGCTTGTGGTCAGCCCTTGGGGAGCGAGGTTGGATCCCCGGGATTTACAAGGCTTCTTGGTTTGCCTGGGTTTCCCCCCCACCAGCAAATCACGCATCCCATAAAAGGTTTTATTGCCCCAATTTGTTGTGGCAGTGCAATAACTGCCTCGAGGGTTTTATGACATCTTTCAAGCACGACGGATGCGTCCAGTTAATTCTGTCACAGGGACAAACGCTGGGAAGGATGAAATGGGAAAGTCAGATGGAGGTGAAGTCTGAGGGAGAGCGACAGAGAGTCCTGACAGTTCCCCAGGGGCTGGGGAAAATCTCTGCCTCAAGGAACTGAACAAAGCAATCAGCTCTGTTGCATTATCACGGTCATTTCAGCAATTAATTCCGGCGGGTGCCCACACGCGCCAGGGTTCCCACCCAGGAGGGTGCTCCGGGGGTTACAGGGAGCCTGTGAACATTTAGGCAGCAGCTTTAGTCCTGGTTTTGGGAACTTTGAGCGGGGCTGAGCAGGGGTGTGCCGGTGCATCCCCTCTGTCAGCCCTGCACAGCTGGGTGCAGGGCCGGACTGCACATCTGGGTGCAGGGCAGCCCCACTGCCCGAGGCTGCTGGAGGGCTCTTACAAGGCTCAAGTCTTAAATCAGCATCTTAAAGAGCTCTAATCTCAGCCAGAGACAAACGTGCCTGATTACTGCTTGGACGGGTCTTTTCACACCCCTTGTATTGGGGATTTTGGGGCTGGCAGGCTCCTGTGACCTGCCCAGGCCCTGGCAGCTCAGGTGAGCTGATGGAGACATCCCCACTTAGCACCCTGGATTACAGAGGTTTTGTTGGGCAGCCTGGGCTCTGCTGCCTCAGCCAGAGCTTCCCTCGGGCCCATCAAACACAGAACTCAGTTATTATTTCATAAAGTGCTCTGTAACTAAACTGATTTACAGCCTTCCTGGGGGCCGAGCATCCAGGCCCGCCAGACTCCAGACTGATGGGAATTTAAAGGGCTTAGTTGAAAACTCCCAGAAAATAAAATAAAACGGCGAATGAGCTGCATGGAAATTATTCCCTGCCACAATGGCATCAGGAGAAATGCCCAGCTTATCTATTTATAGCCTTATCTGTGTCTAAATAGCCATAAATAGCTGTGTAAAACACTGCAGCTCGATGGATGTGTGGGGATGTCTTTTCCAGCCACTGAGATGTTAAATCAATTTTATAACAAGTTGCTTTTCCAGCCACTGAGTGGCTGTAAATGTTAAGTGTTTTTACAGGCGATTTTTTCCCCAGCTGCTAAGCAGCTTTAAATGTTATCAAAAAAAAAAAAAAAGTTGCTTTTCCAGCTGTTCAACCACTCTAAGCATTTTTAATGGATTTTTTTTTTAACTTGCTAAAACCTATTTATATTTTACTCACAAAGCAAGTGCAAAATTGTCCTGGCTCTGTCTAGGTCATGTTTTTATTGTATTTTTTTTTCTTTTTTGAAACCTGTGAATAAAAATTCTTTCTCTGTCTGAGGAAACTTTTTTTTCTTTTTCTGAGGAGAGAAGGGGCTTTGGTTTAACGAGTCCAAGATGAACATTATGAGTTCATCTCAGCATTTAGATACCTCAAAAGCACCGTCCTTGTGGTACATTCAATGGAAACACTGTTCTTGTGGTATGTTCAATGGAAATACTGTACTTGTGGTATTTTCAATGGAAAAAAATATTATTGTGGCTTTTCCAATTCAGGAAATGCTGGTCGGTCTTTAAACCAGGGGAAAAAGAGGGAGTGAAGGGTGAGAGAGCTAAATTGAGGTGACAGCGAAATGGAAGAATTATTTTATAGTAACGAGGTGGGGAGAGATATACGAAGAGTTTCGGGCAGGAAAATGGAAAATTCTTGCAGCCCTTGAGGATTCATAACAGTGGGAGAAGGAAAAAGATCTGGAGCAGTGTTAAGGGAAAGGTGTAGGACAAAGCTAGGAAGGAAGAACGGTTTGATGGAAAAACGGAACCAAAAAAAAAAAAGGAACGATGCAGAGATGTGTTAGAAAAAGGGGGATCGAGATGAGAAATCTGCTGTTAAATGTAACAATTAAGAAAAGACAGGAGCAATCCCTTTATTTTTGGTCCCGAAGTCAAGGATCCAAAGTAGTGCTGCATGTTCAGAGGAATTAAAGGATTTTCCCCTTGATTTAACCAGAGTGAAAACCCCCATGCCAAACCCATCCTGCGACTGCATCAGGATTGGCTGTGGTCACTCTGGAAGAAGATCTGTAGCACTTTGGATCTTTTATCCAAGGCTTGGAATCAGCCAGGGAAAGGTGGGGATGAGGTGGCCCTTCCCACTGAGGCTGGAGCCTAGAAAAGCCATTGCTGCCTCTAAACCCACCAAGGTTCTGAAAAAAAACATTCAAATTGCAACAGTTAGAAAAAAAATAACAAGGAGAAAATTCAAATTAATTTTGATATTCATCGGATCTTTTGGGAAAAGAAAGTAGGATTTGGTTTAGACATGAAGTAGTCAAGTTTTTCCCAGTCTGTCACTCCCAATAATAATGATTTTTAGAGATGTTTAGGGGATGGGTTTAGTTCCCCTGGTTGGATCAGCTCCATGGTTTATGGATTCAGATGCCCTCTCAACCAACAGAGCAGCTACAGCAAAAGCCACCAAATACCCACAAAAACACCATGGTTTTGTTCTATTAAAAGGAAATATTCCGTATTTCCATGCACGGAGAAGTGACAGTTGATTTTCTCTTCACTTGCACCCAGGAGGTTTCCCTCTGCTCTCCTACCAGGTCGAAATCTGAGGAACTTCTCCAGTCTACAAAAATTCGGTTCACAGGAGATTCAAAGTGTGCTTTAAGGAATATTGAATCCATCCAGATTCGCAATTACGTCCCTTTGGCCACGTTCTCATCTCTTTGTCTTTGCTTTCGAAGAACTTCGGAGTTATCAGGCTTTACTGGCCAAAAACATTGTGGAAAATGAATTTCAGAATCACACAGAGAAGTATTTATGGAAAGTGACATTTCGGGTTCCACCAGGAAATATTTGCAGCAGATGTGCTCCCAAATGCCTCCAGCCAGGACTGGAAACCCCACCATGTGACCAACTCAGCAACAAAACAACTCAGATCAAATTTTGAAGACTCCTAATGAGTCCCCAGAGCAGAGCGACCAGAAATTTGGTGTTTATGTATTAAATTTATCTGGTCTGATAAAATCCAAGGCCCCGGGAAATCAGTGGGAAGACTTCTTGTCTCTTCAGGACCTTCAGGTCAACACCACCCTGACCGGATTTAAAAAAAAACCCCAGAATTTACTTTTAGATCATCCATGAAGAGAAGGGGAAAGGCAGCAAGTGGATTAATATCCAAATTATTTTTATCTTCCTGGAGAATCATTACAGTTTAAATCCTGCTGGATCTTCTTTGTGTTTACCACATAAACTGAGTTAACAGCTTGCACCAGCTCGTAGTTCTCCCCACTGACCGTAATTTTATCAGCCTCTTATTAAACCCAGGCGTATTTAAAACTGGAATTCCCTCCTGAATGTTGGATCATCTGATACGAGGCACTTGGAATCATTTTGGAGTGACACAGCAAATCCACAGTTGCTGCTTCCTTTCCCTCGTGGGAATTGCTGCTGGTGCTGAACCTGGACAGGTCCTTTGAGGACAGATGGCAGATTTTGGGGTAAAACATCTTTGTGTTTGGGCTCAGCTGTGTCAAATTGGTTTTTAATCCTTCCTGATGCTCTGAAACATTCCTCGTGCTCTCTCCCAGGCCACCCCATGAAGGATCTCTGAACCCTAAGGTACAAATTGTACCTGGGCAGCAAAACATTTCCAATTTATATAATTATTTTCTGTTTTCCTGGTTTAGAACTGCTGTTCCTTGCTGGGATGGGAGGCTCTGGCACCTCCTGCTTTTGTGGATCTCACAGGTTTCTCTCCAGCAGGCCTCAGAGTCGAGCCCATCCCGGTGGTGAATCCATCTTCAGCCACACAAATCCCATGGATGCTCTCCCTCTCTGGGCGTGGATGGATTCGTGGTCCATGAAATCGAAGGAGGTGTTGGATACATTGATTTTGGCCTCTTCACTTCACCCTCTTTGCTGGGGCAAGACTGTTTCAGGTTTATTTTTGGTGCTCTGTCCAATCTCATGGCAAACTGCTCACACAGTGGAGCTTCTCCCACATCCTTTGGAAGAATTTTCCACAGCCTAATGAGATTTCAGAGCTTGGAAGTTTATCCAGCCTAAACTTTCCTCTACTTAACATTATGCTTTGAGTCCTTATACCCTTTTCACCATCCTAAACAATTCCTCTTCTCCTCCGTGTTTACAATCCACAAGATTTCCCTCTGCCTTCCAAGGAGAAGTTTCCAATCGGTATTTATGAAATGGAAAAATAAATGACAAACAGAAGGTTCAGCAGAGAAGAACCTCCTGCTCTGCAGCAGTCAGATGTTTGTGCAACCACTGGGTGTCCTTCAAAACAGACCCTATTTCCACAATTCTCTGCTGTCCAACAGTATCCCAAAGTTGTGAGACACATCTTCAGTCCAAACAAACTTCGGGAGCTGCAAACCTTCAACTTCCAAAGTCATGCGCTGTTTAAAAAACAAGAAAAAAAGGATTTTAAGCCAAACGAACTCGGGATTCTTTCCTTTTTTTACCCCTTTGCTGTTGTTGTTTCTGACTGAGAGTGAAGAGGTTGAGTTTACACGGTCAAGGGTTGTTTGTGTGGAGTGCTGGGGCCTGGGCATCCCATCCACAGAAACAGTTAAACCTCCCAGGATGCAGGAGCTTTGTTGTGTCTGATGCAGGCAGACTTTCATTAGGCCTTTTACCACCAGCTCTTGGAACCTTTCCACTTCATGCAAGTCAAAAAACCACAAATATTCCTCTCCTTATATCAGTACCAGAAGCTGGGAGCATGGAATGCTTCAGAATGCTTTGAACCCCGTAATTGTCTCTTGTAATAATACATTTTTTACATTCGGGCTCGGGAGTTATCAAGGAGAGGGGACATAGCAAGTTGGTTAAAATGAAGAATTAAATTATGGTCATGGAAACAAAAAGAAAAAAAAGAAAAAAGGAAAAAAAAAAGAAAATAAAGAAAACAAGAGGTACTTTCCACTGTTCCCAAAAGAAAGTGCCTTGGGAAAGGATGAATCAGAAGGGAGCTCTGGATGATTTTGTGTTCCATGGACAGAGGGATGGGCAGTGGGAAGCTCAGGGTGGGATAGACCTGAGGGAAAACTCTGCCTTGTCCTGGAGTCCTCTGGTGCTACAACACCTCGTGTGAAACAGAAAATGGGTGTTTGGAGTGCGGGGTTATTGCGTGTGGGGTTTCTCCTCTGTCTCAGAGGACATGGGAATGTCGTTCCCAGCCGTGGAGCTGTTCTGGTATCCCACCACCATTCCCTGCTGGCCTGGCCCTTCCCAGCCCTGCCTGACCTCAGCTTTGTCCCGGGCACTAAAATCACTTTGTGCATTGATTTTCCCTTTTTTTTTTTTTTTTTTTTTTTTTTATCACCCTTCTTACTAATCAATTAAGNATTCTTAGATCTAGATTTGTATCCAGCAGCACTTTTACAGGAAAATATCCTATTCCATTTCCCTCGGAGATTTCAGGTGTGACCTCTGTATTCTGAACAACTCCTTAGCACCTGGCTTTTTCCTTCTGGGCCATCTTCATCCCCTGGATTCTACCTGAGATGTGGCATCATTTAATCACACAGACCTCCTCAAACCACACTGCAGAATTTATCTGGAGGGATATTCTAATATTTCTACAAATGGAAAGATTTCGACCATGGGAATCCTAATCCCAAAATGTACCGCCCTCCTGAGAAAGTCCAGGATGAAGAGGTCAGAGAGAAAAAAACAGTGGTACAAGGAGGTAAAAAAATCCCAAATCCCAACAAAAACACATCCTTCAGAAGCTGGTTCAAGTCATTGTTAGTACCCTGTCATTTGTTTGTATCCCAAATCCACAAAAGACATCAGAAAATGAAAAACAAAACCAAAAATGAAACTTAGCAGTGTTATAAAAGAGTTTGCAGCACAATAATTTTGTACTAAATTAAAGGAGTATTTACATCCAGAAAAATGTAGATGGAAACAGAGTATTCTTGGTTTTTTTTTCTAGATTGATTGGATGATGATTTCTGGGTTCGGACATCGGTGTTCAAAATAAAAGGAGAAGCTCTGACCCCTTTGGCTGTGAAATGAGCAGGAGCAGGGGGTGCAATTCAACAGAGGTGGCCAAAAGTTTATCCCTTTGGTGCTGCACAAACACCCCCAGTTCTAAATTCTGTGCAGATCCAGAGCAGGAAAACTCAGGCTTTTCTTGGATTTCACGGCCGGGTGAACCCAAGTTATCTTTTGAGAGGGAACTGGGGTCTGACCCCAACAAACCTGTTCACAATTCTGCTCAATTCAGGCCAAAATTTCACAGTAAAGCAATCAGGGAGAGCAAGAGGGACCTGGGTGTGAGAAGGAGAAACAAGGAAGGAAAACCAGGATATATCATGAAAAGGAGCACCTTGTCAGCATTTTAATGTTTATGCATCATTTCAGGAATTTTACTAAAGAACCTGGAAATTATTCCTGGTCCAATTCATTAAAATTTACTTTAAACTAAAAGAAGACAAGGTTAGATGGGATATTGGGAAGGAATTGTTCCCTGAGAGGGTGGGCAGGCCCTGGCACAGGGTGCCCAGAGCAGCTGTGGCTGCCCCTGGATCCCTGGCAGTGTCCAAGGCCAGGTTGGACATTGGGGCTTGGAGCAGCCTGGGACAGTAGAAGGTGTCCCTGCCTGTGGAACTGGATGGGCTTTAAGGTCCCTTCCAGCCCAAAGCATTCGGGGATTCTGTGATTAAAACTTGGTGAGAACTTTGCTTCTTGGTCCACCCTCAGCATCCCCTGGGGAAAAGCGTCCCTTGTTTGCTGAAGGGAAAATCCCAGCCTCCCCTTCCTGCTGTCCTTTGGGACGTGCCAGGGAACCCCCGGCACCGAACGGGACAGGTTTTGCCCCAAACCTGGCTCAGAGGCTCCTCCTGGCCCCCGTGGCAGAGGATCAGAGAGGACAAACCCCTCTGATGGAAAGGGTCCGTCCCTGCTCCTTCTCACTCCGGATCAGCGAGGAACAAAAGCCTTTGTTCCAGGCTGCCTCTGCTATCGAGAGCAGGGCCAGATAAGGGGGGGAAAGCCACTTCTGTGACTGTTTCGTGTCAAAACTGCCTGGTTTGGCTTTTCAGTCTGGCTGGGCAATAAGTCACTGCCACCCCTTATCAGCCCTAATCAGCCTCGGGAGGATCCACACGGCAAAGGCCGGAGCAGGAACAAAGTGTGCCAGGATTTGGGGGGGAAAAAAGAGCCTTTTCCCTCAGAAACGCATGGAAAACCGATCCCAGCCAGCCCCCAGATCCAGGGGAACATAAAAAAGTTCTTGGAGATAAGCTGACATCCCCTTCACAGTGAGCTGGGCTCCAGCTGATGCTCCTGGTGGGATCGGCTGGGCTGGAGCGGGGGCAGCAGGACACAGAGGGACTCGGATCCATTCCTCCCACCGGCGGAGGGAACAGCACAGTTCCCTCCCCTCTGGTAATTTCTCTTCCTTAATCCCCCCCTAGTTACACGACAGGAAATCGTGGGGAATAAAGCAACCCAAGACAAGTCCTGGCCATATTTCTCCAAGGATCTTCTCCCTGTGGGAACCTCCAGCGCCGGTTCCTGTTCCTACATGACTTCCTTGACTATGGATAGTGGAAGTTTTCTGTGCTCTACGGCATCAACAATGGGCTTGGGAACTCATAGAACCTTTCATTTCCTCCCTTTTATTTGGAAAGGACTTTCCTTTAAGGATCCTGCTATTTAATAGATGGGTTGTGATGTCAAACTCTTTAATAAGGGCTCAGCTTGTTCCTCTGCACTTTTGTTTTTATTCTAAACAAGATTCTTATTTTTTTTCCTAAACAGATACAATTTTAAGGAGAAGGAAAAAAAAAAAAAGCCAAACATGACCAGAAAAGACCTTATTTGTTATGGAAAAATTATAACAAAGATTTTCTGTGGTTTATTTTTCTCTTTGCTCTTCCTGTTGTTGGTAATAAAGGAATTTTTATTGTTCTTTGGTGGTAATCCTAGCTTTATGTTGAAAATCAGAAAGGATTTTTTTCCCTTCTTTTCATTTTTTAAAATTTTTTTTTCCCTTCTCTGTTTTGGGTCTGGTTCTCTGGTTTGTAGCCTGGATGGAACTAAACCAAGCGTTGAAAAATGTTGCCACACACTGTCAGGAATGGCTCAGCTCCTGAGCTGAGGATGCTGCTTCCCCGAATCCCTCTTCACATCCAGCGACTCACAGGGAACGAGGAGCATCTGCACATATTCCAAAATAAATGGAATACTCTGACCTGGGTTATGCAGCCATAATTTCAGGGTAAATCCCAGAATTTGGAAGATTGAGGCCAGGTTTGTCCCCACGGAGACCATGAGTGAAGTGCCCGCTTCTACCTGGGAGGTGCCACCCAAGGATGGCTGAAAAATCTGCAGTGACCTCTCTAAGATAGAAACAGCCTTTGTGGAGATTTATTTTGGAGGATTAGGCTGGATTCATTCTGGGTTTTTTTTCCTTTTTTTTTTTTTTTTCCTCTCCTGGTGGTGGAAAGCAACAAACGGTTAGAATTTTTGTTTCTGCAAAACTGGAAAATTAAATTTAATTTATAATATGAAAAGTACCAGCAGCTGAAACGTTATAATTTCAAGACTAATTTAACTGATACTCTGCCTAAGTAAAATCATGTGCTGATCACGATAACCTTTGTTTTACGTCTCCCACAGAAGTTGTTCTGCCAATATTTATGAAAAATAAGTCCCAACTTGGATCACTGCCTCCTTTTAAAAAAACCCCAAATTTAAAAATCCCATCCCTAATCCCATCCCTAATCCCATCCCTAAAAACATGACACAAACCAACAGCAGAACAAAGAGCAGCAAAGCAAGGAAAAGCTTCTCCCCTTTGCTAAAAATGACAAAATTCCAGTGCGGAAGAGTCGGCTGTGCCCGTGCTGGCTCTGCCCCATGCCAGGGGTGTCCCCAGGAGCCCTTCCCACACAGCACCCCGAGGTTTCCCTGCTCAGCCCTTCCCAGGAGCTCCGAGTGGGGGCTGAGCAGCGAGGGAGATGGATCAGAGCTCTGAAAGTGCTTTTCCACTTGCCTTTCCCCTTCCATGATAAAGCCGAGAGGAAACAATTACAAATAACGTCTCTTTTATTCTAACTGAGTCCACAGCTCTTTGACATGATGGCTCTGGCAAGACTTGGAGAGACATCAGACCAATAAAACATCCTTAAATATCAGGTTTGGAAGTTAATTCATTTGGAGCCACACTCTTCTGCCAGCAAGGGAACTTTTCTGCTGCGAGTGTTTGCCGATTTTTCAGACAGTGAGTGGAACAACACCGCGGTCCCAGCAAGGCTTCTGGAAGTTATCAATATCCAATTTGCCACTTGAGCCTTCTCACTCACCCTGCAAATGAGCTGAGCAAACACAGCCTTTGTGGTGGGGGAACGGCCGAGCCCAGAGCCGCGTCTGAGCCGGCCGGGAAGGCGCGCAGAGCTCTGCTCCTGCTCCGCTCCTGCCCCTTCCCGAGGAGCCCTGGAAATCACGGAGCCTTTGCTGCCTCTCGCAACCAACACCAGCCCCAAGAGTGGTGCAAATCATGTTTCCATTGCTCACTGTTGCAGATTGAGAGCGTATTTTTCTTGGAGCATTCTTAACCTTTGGGATCTTTTCATGTTCTTTAGCCATTGTGTTTGCTTCTTCCTTGTTTTCTTACAGGGAAAGCCGAAAGGACTTACAATTAAAATCTTTTTTTAACAGCTTTCTCCTGTTCCCTTGGCAAAACAAATTTCTGAGCAGTTGGAACGATACAGCGCCGTTTACTCCCTCCTCAAATAGTTTTCCCCTTCTTCCAAGAAATCCTGCTCGTTTTGGATCTGATCTCTTGCTTGTGTAAGGAGGGGACACCTCCAGGTCTGGAGAGATCTGCACCAGCTGAAAGTTGTCGTTCTGAAGTCAGGGGACAAATTTATTTATGCCAGGCCAGACTCTCTCAGTGCTACTTGTTTGTTTTCCAGTGCTGCAGGACCCACTGGTGGTTCCGGGCGGTGGAGCTGGGAGCAGGATCTGGTGGAAGAATGGAAGGTGCTGACGCCCGGTAGGGCTGGAACGGGAGGTAGTCTGGAACCACAAATTGCTGTGGAATCTGGGAGGATGCAGGGTTTAGGAGTCTGGCTTTGCCCATGCCGGGACAGAACGTGACTGTGACACTCCCAGGAGGGCTCTGCTGTCACCTCAGCTCCCTGTGAGACCCACGGGTCACCTGCAAATGCTGGAGGTTTTCCACTTCCCACCTCGGATGCGTGACCCACCTCAACCTCATTCAGCTCCAAGGAGACCCCGTCCTCTGCAGACCCACCTGAGATGACCCAAAATCTTCATTTCTGCAGTGTGATACCCTTGGTAATTTTCCTCAATGAGTGTGTTTGCTCTGAGGACAGACGCATAAATCACACCAGCTGAAACCCAAGCGAGCCCATGACAAATACGGTATTTTTAAAGGTTAGTTGTTGTTCTTTTTAATGAAAGAAAAGCAAGGGGATGGGGTTGGACATTTATGATGGGCAAAAGAGGTTGTAACCACAGAAAAATCTGCCTCCAAAAGCCAAATATTATTCATTTTGGTGGAATGCACTGTTAAAATAGCTCAGCCTTTAAGGAAGAGGCAGGCTTATGTAAACCAGCGCGTTTACTTTCTTTTGAACACACGACCTTACAAAAATCCCATCTGTGTGCCCATGGGGTGTCTTCCTATAGACTTACAAATGTCACTTGGTCAGCCGCGCCCCTCAGGAGACTCACAGAGCTCATTTCAGGATAGAGGAGCACAGAGAAAGGCGATGTTGTGAGCCGTGACATCTTCCTGGGGCCACTGATCCCCATCCGCAAATCCCAGCGCTTCGCCAGGAGTCAGTAATTCTCTCACGCGTCTTCCTGGTCCACCACTGTCTTCCTTTTAGAAGGGCGTAATCAGGCTGAAGATTCATCCCCAGTCCTCTGCCAGAGCTGGGAAACCCCTGCCGTGAGCAGTCCATCAAAAAGATGTAAAGCCTATTGAAGAGGGCAATTAAAATATCGGCATGTCTTCAAATTTAAACAGTTTCCTCAATCGACAACAAACTCTGAAGTTTCCCGTGGAAGTTCAACAGGCAGGACACCGAGGAGCTCAGGTCTGTGGGTGTTTGCCCTGAGATTTTCAGCTTTCTAGGGATCCTAAATGGGATTTAGGACAGGTTTGCATGGATTCACCTCTCGAGTTTCTCTCCCACTGGCTCCACCTGCCTTTTGCTCCCTGAGCAGGCAGGACCTTCTCTCATTCCGTGGAGCCCCAAAAGTCCTTCTGACTTCTATTCACACCCACAGACCTGGATGCTGCTGTTCCCGTCCCTCCTGCCGCCCATGTTACCTCCCCAGCTGCAGGATCATCCCAAGCTGATGCTCCATCCGTTCCACCAACCTGTTCAATAAAAGGCTGAGGTCGGTGTTGCTTTACCTGGAACTAATTGTGATTTTCCATAACCATATTTAATAACTTCTATTTAATAAATGCTATTTAATTGTATTTAATAACTGCTGAGGGAACCAGGAAGGGGCTGAGTGTGTCCTGGGGCTTTAAACATTGTCCATAAACCCTACAGCGGGTGTGACTCTTGGGCTCTAAACCACACAGACCTTGTTTCCAAACACTGTGGGATCTTCCCTTTTTCCTTTCAGTTCTCCACACTGTTGGCATTCACTGAAAAACAGGGACTGGTCCTCAAAAAAGGCTCCTGGAGGCCGACCCAGGCAGGTGAGGGAGGAGCCAAGAAGGAAAGATCAGCACTGATTTACCAAGTGCAAGGTGGGATGAACAACCTGCTGCTTTCTGTGATCAAATGGCTCTGAAGAAAAGGGCAGAGAGATAAATTATAGGATCCTCCTCCTCGTCTGTGTGTGGACACGTGGAATGCTGCTGAAAACCCATTTTTCTTCCTAAGAACCAAGTTTGTAGGGAAGTAGATAAACTTGTGTTTCGATTTCTCTCACAGCTCGAATCCCGCAAAATACTTTAAGTGTCTGGGCATGCTGCTCCAAGGGGGATCCTCCTGGTCTTTCCTTCACCCAAATCTGCTTTTTGTTCTCCTCTCTTTTCCAGAATAATGCTCATTTTCATAGAATCCTGGAATATTTTGGGTGGGCAGGGACCTTCAATATCTGATTCCAACCCCTGCCATGGGCGGGGACACCTTCCACTATCCCAGGTTGCTCCAAGCCCCGTCCAAGCTGGCCTTGGACTCTTCCAGAGCTGGTTTTTGTTCAAGACCATTCCTGTGCAGATGGAAGATCCCCTATTCCCATAACTCGTGTCAGGATGATGAGTTCTCCTGGACAAGGCTGCCCTCAGGAATGACTTTGCTGCTGTTCTACCCAGCAGCCAGGAAACTGCACTTGGAAAAGCTGGCAAGAGCAACGGGCAGATCAAACATTCCTGTTTCTGTTTTTCCTCCTTTGATTTTCATCTCATGTAGCTGTAGGGGGGCACAAAAAAACCCCAGAAAATGTGGTAATTTAGCTGAATGTTTAATTTGAAAGAGTTTAGAAATATTTAGAATAGAGGACAAACTACTCAGGGTGATTTTTGCGTACTTCACGGTGTTAATTTTCATACTTCAGCTTCTCTTCTCCCACCACTTTCTGTCCCCATCAATTGGATTTATTTTTTTTTTAAATGCTGCTTAATTTTTGCTGGGAGTGGATGAAAAGCTGTGGCTGCTGTTCTTGGCCTCGGGAGAAGTTCTATGTGTGCAGTACAACTATTCCCTGCTATTATCACCCCGGGAGTCAGACACATAAAACCCCATTTTATCCATGGGATAAAGGAGAATCGGAAATGCTTCTGACTTAGGATAATTGGTGAAAAATGCTAAATTCAATAGCTGATCTCCGCCGGTGGAAGTGGAAGTGGAGTGGGCCTGTGTTGATTTATACCCCTTCAGGTTTTCACCCACAGCAAGAAGGAAAAAAACATTAAACACTCAATATTTTCCATGGGAAAAGGGAAGGAAGGAAGGAAGGAAGGAAGAAAGGAAGGAAGGAAGGAAGGAAGGAAGGGAAAGAGAAGGAGAGAAAGAGAGAAAGAGAGAGAGAAAGAGAGAAAGAGAAAGAGAGAAAGAGAAAGAAAGAAAGAAAGAAAGAAAGGAAGGAAAAAAGAAAGAAAGAAAGAAAGAAAGAAAGAAAAAGAAAAAGAAAAAGAAAAAGAAAAAGAAAAAGAAAAAGAAAAAGAAAAAGAAAAAGAAAAAGAAAAAGAAAAAGAAAAAGAAAAAGAAAAAGAAAAAGAAAAAGAAAAAGAAAAAGAAAAAGAAAAAGAAAAAGAAAAAGAAAAAGAAAAAGAAAAAGAAAAAGAAAAAGAAAAAGAAAAAGAAAAAGAAAAAGAAAAAGAAAAAGAAAAAGAAAAAGAAAAAGAAAAAGAAAAAGAAAAAGAAAAAGAAAAAGAAAAAGAAAAAGAAAAAGAAAAAGAAAAAGAAAAAGAAAAAGAAAAAGAAAAAGAAAAAGAAAAAGAAAAAGAAAAAGAAAAAGAAAAAGAAAAAGAAAAAGAAAAAGAAAAAGAAAAAGAAAAAGAAAAAGAAAAAGAAAAAGAAAAAGAAAAAGAAAAAGAAAAAGAAAAAGAAAAAGAAAAAGAAAAAGAAAAAGAAAAAGAAAAAGAAAAAGAAAAAGAAAAAGAAAAAGAAAAAGAAAAAGAAAAAGAAAAAGAAAAAGAAAAAGAAAAAGAAAAAGAAAAAGAAAAAGAAAAAGAAAAAGAAAAAGAAAAAGAAAAAGAAAAAGAAAAAGAAAAAGAAAAAGAAAAAGAAAAAGAAAAAGAAAAAGAAAAAGAAAAAGAAAAAGAAAAAGAAAAAGAAAAAGAAAAAGAAAAAGAAAGAAAAGACCTTTCTTACTGTGAGATCCAGTTTTGAAGGACAGAGAGTGTGAAAAACACAAGTTTAGGGTTTGAAAAATGACAGAGAGGGAAAACAGAAGAGAAGGAAAATAATCTAACACAGGTGAGGGATGAAGTTACTTTTATGATCAACCTTGTGATTACGTTGCCCTGAAGTACAGAGTCAAACAGAGTTTTCAAGGAATTTTTCAGGACCAAAATAAATATGGTAAAACTGGCACTAATTAAGATGTTACATTTAAGATGAGCAAAACTCTCACTGAAAGGGGACACCTCAAAGAGTGACAGAGAAGTCCTGAAGAAAATGAGGTTCCCCCTACTCCACAGAGGCTGGCAGGAACAGGTCACTCAGTAGTGACAACACAGTGACAAAAAGCCACTGATTTGCTTAATTTAGAGGTATCCACCCCACAGGGTATTTCGGTGGCAGAAATTGAGTTCTCTTTCAATTTTTTAGGTGATTTATATGACAAATTTATCCATTATTGAGCCCTCATTGCTGTGTGCTCATGCACACACTCATCGACCCCACC
Source organism: Mystacornis crossleyi (assembly GCA_013400655.1). Lineage (NCBI taxonomy): Eukaryota > Metazoa > Chordata > Aves > Passeriformes > Timaliidae > Mystacornis > Mystacornis crossleyi. The sequence goes on from VYZQ01042830.1 coordinate 31,007, forward strand.
TGGAATTATCCTGGCAGCAGAAAGGCACAGAGCCCGGAGATGTCCCAGGCTCCTGGGCTGGGTTCTGCGGGGAAGAACCTTCCCAAGGGATCAGCTGTGCTTCCCATCTTGGCTTGTGCAGCTCCTCTGCTCCAGGAGGCAGCGGGACGTTTGCTGACAGTTTGCTGCAGTTTGATGACAGGGGGAAAAGGTCTTTGATAAATACCAAACCCTGTCATTACCTCATTTCGGTGCGCTCTGCATTTTTCCCAAACAAATTCCACGGAAAAGTCATGTAGGAAACCATAGCTTTCTACAAAAGAGAACCCACAGATTGATATTTTTTCCCCCCTCTTTTCTTAATACGGAATGCAGGGATGAAATTTCTTCATTGAGAAATACATGGCAGGGAAAGGAACAGAGGGATAAAAGAAAAAATTACCCCAAACCTAACAATGTCTAAACCAATTTTTCTGGGAAACAAAAGTCCTATCTTTAAGCTCTCCTGTGCCAGAGTGCCCGGTAAAGATACCTCAAATGAAACCTCTGTTCACGCCAGGGAGCAATTTGTAATTCTTTCCATTCTTTTATCTGGTCCCAGTGATGATGTTTCTTCAAACAGCAGGATATACGCATTAATTATTTTGATATTAATTTGTAGGTAACTTGGAAATTGTGCCAATTTGATTAAGAATAGAACCATGGAATCATGGGATGGTTTGGGTGGGAAGTGACTTTAAAGCTCATCCCATTCCACCCCCTGCCATGGGCAGGGACACCCCTCACTATCCCAGGATGCTCCAAGCCCTGTCCAGCCTGGCCTGGGACACTTCCAGGGATCCAGGGGCAGCCACAGCTTCTCTGGGCACCCTGTGCCAGGGCCTGCCCACCCTCATAGGGAGGAATTCCTTCCCAATATTTAATCTAAAGCCACTCTTTGTCATTTTGAAGCCATTTCCCCTTGTCCTGCCACGCCATGGTCTTGTAAACGGTCCCTGTCCATCTTTTCTGTCAGTCCCTTCAGGCCCTGGAAAGCCACAGTGAGGTCACCCCAAAGCTTCTCTTTTCCAGGCTGAGCAACCCCGACTCTCTCAGCCTTTCTTCACAGGAGCAGAGTTCCACACCCCAAATCAACTTCGTGGCCCTTCTCCGGCCTCTCTCTGACAGATCCAAGTTGATCTTTAAAATTCTTCGCCAAAACACCAAACTTGAAGTTTAAATCAGGGCTCATAGAATCGTGGAATGACAAAATGGTTTGGGTTGGAAGGGACCTCAAAACTCATCTCGTTCCAACCCCTGCCATGGGTGGGGACACCTTCCATCAGACCAGCTGCTGATATCAAATCCATATCAAACTGTTTCTCATCTCGAGTTCACCCCAGGCCCCAGAAATGTCTGGAGTTCAAAGCTTTGCAGTCACTCCGATGCTCGTGTCAGCAGATTTTGTGGTGGCACTGACTCAGCCATGCCCATGGATCAAAGTCAGTTTTTTGGTGGATGTGTTCTGCTCCCTCCCCTGATGAACTGTTCACCCCCAGCCCCAGCCAACCACAGCAACGTGGGGTTTGATGCAGTGGAAACACACAAGAATCACAACCCCAGACCACCCTGGCGCTGGCCCCACTTCTGTGGAGGGTAACAAATACGGGCCCCTGGGTAAGAAAATGAAGGCTTTGTCATTTCTTGGTCTAGGGTTGCACAGGATCTCCATCCAGTTGGAAACGGCTCCGTGGAAATTGTTAGAAAATACCAACTTTCCATGTGGTAATTTCCTGAGGGAAGCGTCGCTGAAATGTGTCTGAAGTTCCAGAGAACAAACACGAGTAGCAAAATAAAGGCACCCACTCAAAAACCAGCCCAAGCACAGGGCAGCAGAAATTCCATATTTAGATCCTTGCCATGATCTGCCTGATTCCCACCAAGGCACTGGACATTCACTGGGCTCAGGATCCTTTGGGAGGTCACCCATGGTGAATAATTCCTCCTTGGCTTGGTGCTGTCCACATAGATCTCATGGAATAAAAAGCATCACTAGATTCCCCCTGTCACAGGGGAGCAGCAAAGGTTTCAGAGCCCTGGAATGTTCTCTTGGAATGCCATGGCTCTGCCATCCTGGTGGCTCCTGCGTCCTTCTGCCAGCTGAAATCAGACAATGGCCTGGTTTACTGAAACATTTAATAATCATCACTTATGGGCTGCCCAACTCTTCTGATTTCTTTAAATCTACAGTTCCTGCTTCTTTTTATCCTCTTTTCACTTCAGTCTGTTTTGTTGGCATCTGTTGAGCCTGGTGCTCTGCACCGAGGAATCCAGAAGACACCTGGAGCAGTAACACAGTCCTCTCTCCACCTCTCCAGTTAAACCCAGGGGTTTAGGTGTTGCTTCAGTCCTCCCAGCAAACGGCAAATCCTGGGAAACAGGTTCGTGCAGAAAGGCAACAGGCAAGGGAGCACCAGGATATCCAGCACAGTTTCACTGACGTGGTGCTGGGAGCTGCAAACAACTTCCTCTCCCCACTTCTCGTAGGAATTCTTGACGCAGTGTCAGAAATAAAACAGCTTTCACTGATTGAATTCTTTGTTGGGGCTTAGGAGTCGCTTCAGGAATGGCAGCAAGGAAAATCCCGCTCCCCAGTGGGATGGAAATCCGTGGCTGTGAGCAGGGGAGTGCCCTCCCAGCCTGGCCCAAAAATCGGGGTTTGTAGGGCTGTTATCAAAGCTCTGGGGCTGCAGCCACCACACAGCCCCGGGCTCCCTGTCCAACACTGCTCCTCACAGACCTGGAGCTGGGATTTGCTGTGCAGGGGACAAGGACAGCATGGGCACCGCCCCGGTTGTCATCAGACATGGAAATCGCACAGAGTCATCTCTATCCCACCATGAATCCTTCTGGCACAGGATCTCCACCAGCTTTGCCATGTCCATGTAACTGGGAGAAGAACTGGAACATGTTTCACTCGCTATTTAAAGGAAAAAGGACTTTAGTCTACAGCTACTTTTGTCTAAACTACTTCTGGTGAGCACTCAGGTTTTTAACTTTTCCCTTGTTGATGTAAAAACAAGTGTCTGCCTCCCTGAAAAATTGGGAATTTTTACTGCAGACTTTGGGCAAAAAGCAAAACTATTTTGGCTCCACACCAAAAACTTTAAGCTTAAAATGGCAAACCTCTCATTTTCAGCCAAACAATGAAAACGTTGGTTTTGGCTGGACATTTTTGGTTTTCCAACTGAAGTGATCTTTTTCTCGGTCAAAAATTTTCCATTAGGTGAGGAATAAACATTACGGGTAAAAGCCTGGTGGAGCTGGAAGGAAGGAGGGAAGAGAGTGAGATAAGGAATAAAAACAGTTTATCACAACCATCGTGAGGCTCCTGTTACCAAGGTCTGTGACAAGGCACGGCACCAATCCGGTGAAGAATCCCTGAAACCTATAGCCTGGGATATTTATAGCAGGATTCATGGTCACTGGATGTTCTCTAAACAAATTTATAGAACTGTTTTTCTGCTGGTTGTTTCCTTTTTTAGAATATTATCACCAGGAGAAGCAGTCCCAGCCTCTCCTACCTGGACAGAGCTTTCACTGCTGTCCCGATGATCTCAGTGGCTGCACAGGCAATAAAAAGTCCCAGGCGCTTGTGGGTGACTTTATTAATTCACAAAAATTCCAAGCCCTGTGCAGACATCTGGCAGGCAGAGGAGATGCCCTGTTCCCTCTTTCCCAGCAGTCTGGAGGGAGAAGGGAACGTGTTTGGAGGCGGAAAAACCATCCCAGACCAGGGCATGAGCCACGCAGGCACAGGATGTCCCACGGGACTCTCCGGCTCCAGGTGGGCTTGGGGATCGCTGCAGTTGAAATCCCATCCACGCCTCTTGTTGTGAGCTGGTGTGGCTCAGGATGGGCTGGAACCAGGAATCTCTGCAAACGGAAGAAGAGGGGAGGAGGTGGGAGGATACGGAGATAAGCAGCGGGAGAAAGGGAGAGGTGCCTGCAGTGAAGCTCTTCCTGCTGGCCCATACCTGCTTTACTCAGGTGCTGTTTGGTTTTCTGGCTGATTTTGGCTCTAAAGGGCCAAAGAGGCAGCTGGGCCGTGGCGAGAGAAGTGTTCTCCCGCGTCACCAGTGTGTGTCCTGGTGTTTCCCTTCCTCCTCTCTGCCCGCACCCCCAGGGAATGCTCCATCCCTCAGGGAAGCGCTGCTGCCGCCACCACACACGGAAGCCTGGCTGCTTGGGAGGGCAAAGATGGACTCAACCATCAACCGATGCTCTCCCCTCCCAGTTTTCGTGCAGAAGCCACCAGCAGAGACAATGTTTTAATCACTGTTCTAATGTTTCCCAACATAAAGCGGCTTTTGGGACGTGACGCAAACCAGTGGTTTAAAGCCATAGATATTTCTAGTTAATCTAAAAGATTAAGCACCTCACAGCCACTGGAAAGTGCTCCTCGCAACTACAGTATTATGGCCTCGGATAAATCTGGTTTTATAATCCTGCTTAGCATACACTGATCTGGATAAAAAGAGCCCCACGGTGGAGGGATACTGCTCAGAAAAGCAGTATTTAGGCAATGGGAGGGAAACAGGAGCACGTATTTTCTGCAGGGATGGGAAGGTGGCCCAGGCTGTCAAATCGTGTTAGGGACACATCGTAATCCCCAGTTACCCTTCCCGATGACACTTCCCAGAGTCACCTTCCTATAAAGTCCCTGCGGAGAGAAAGGACGGATCAGAGCGGGGAGGAAGGCTGAGGGTGACGAGCAAGGAGGTGCTGGAGGTGCTCACAGAGCTCCTCAGGGACATGGGCAGGTGGCCCTCAGATCCCACACGGATCCGGAATGTGCGCGAGGGCCGCTGAGCTCAAGGGCGGCCGAGGCAGCAGTTCAGAGGGGAAAAATAACTGGTGCTTATCTCCCTCCTCACCTTGGGGAAGGAGGCGAGGGCAGAGGTAAACAAGCACACAGACCAGTGGGCTAGCAGGAATCCCAGTTTGCCTTCCAGCACTGAAACGCTTCCTTCCAGCAGAAGTTTATGGGGCAGCTCTCCGAGGGAAGGCTGAAGTGCTGTCTGCATTCTCCGCTGGGAACGCCTCTATCCTACAAAATTTTCATTTGATTTAAGTGAGGTTTTTATATTCAGCTCAAGTTTAAAGTGCATGAGCTCATTCATTACATCACCAGTTTATCTACGGGGTTATTAAAGTGCTGATCAAATGACAAGAACTGGAAACATTTGTCACAACCAAGGATCTCAGGAAATACTTTTTTAGCACTTGTACAGCCTGCATGAATAGCTGTGAATAGTGTGAAACGAATTAGTATTAAATATATCTTTAAATCCAGTGTTTCCTGTATTTCTGAAGGAAAATGACTCTTGCCTGGATTTCTGACGTGCCGTTAGAACATAAGTTACTGAATTAATACACAAATTACTGGGCAGAATTCCCTTCTCTGTGTTTTGCAGCTCATCAGATCCGTGGGTCACAATGGCTTTGTGTTCTGAAAAAGCTGTGAACAAACAAGCTGGGCACTGGATCCGCATCTGCAAACAAACATTTCACAGCTATCCCGCAGAGAAAAACCAGTTTGAATTGCAGATCTTCCCGCTCCACAGCCTTTGTCTCTTTCGAATCCACGCAGGATTTCTGGCAGTGAAGTCGGAGCCTGGAAGTGTTGAATGCACCAAACTTAGCTCCTACTCACCCGAAGTGATAATATTAAAATAATAAGCCTGCCACAAACTTTATGGCAGCAAAATTCAGCAAGAAGAAAAGGCAGCTTTTAGAAAACAAAGCAACCCATGAAATTCATTACTATGAGGCACGAATTACTACTGCTATTATTATCATCCAGTGCCCATAAGCTGCTGGGATGAGTAAGGGCTCTTCTGCCTTGTACAAATAAAAGGATAAGAGATCATTGTCATCACAGATTTAGTGGATTAAGAAAATGATATGTGCATAATGAGTCTCTGGAAATAGAATATTGGCATGATTTTTTAAGCTTGCCGGAACTCCTCGTGTCACACATGGCTTGAGCTGACCACTGATTAATTTAGACTTGAAAACAAAAAATCTCACTTATGTAACTTAAATCTCCCTTCCGTGGCTGTTCTTACAGGTCTGGCAGGGTTTGCCTTGAGAAGCAGGAATTGTTCTGTAGGAGCAGAATTGCCCGCTGAGCCTGGTGCCACAGTGGGATCCACACTGGGGCACACCAGGAGGTGAGAGGAGAGCAAAGACTTCCAGACTGGTGGGATGTCTGCTGGAAAGGAGCACCGGAGCAGATTCCAGCTTTTCTGGGAGCACTTTCTCTCACGAACAAGTGTCAGTTGCAAGTGTAAGATCATCCTGTTGTTTTGACAGAGATGAGATTTAAATAAACAAACCACTATTTTTACCAGTAGAGATTTTGGCTCCCTCTCCCAAAGGAAGAGGCCACTTTTTCCATTTGAGCCTGGCAGAAAACCCCAAGCCCTTAAAGGCCGGTAGACACTGAACCAAACAAAAGCAGAAGAGCTGATTCCATGCAGAGTGAACATCCCGAGATCCATGTTCCTGCAAGGCCTTTGCACTCCTGATGCCAAAAACTGAGGGCAGGTGAGTGTCCCCTTTGTTTTACTCCTCTGCTGAGATGCTCCTGGCGTGGAAAGGACCCATTTCCATGGTAACAACTTGTGGAAATCAGCAGCGTGTCGGTGCTTTCGGCTGACAGCAGATTGCTCCACGAGTCCTGATTACCTGAGTATCTTCTTGTCTCACAAAAACCCCGGTGGGACCCTGATAAGGAAGGAAAGACTCAATTCTGAACACGCCTGTCATTAACCAGCAGCTCGGTCGTCAGGGGAAACCTGGAGCAAATTTCTGCTCCGAAACCACCCAGCGCTGCGGCGGCAGAGAACTTTGGGATGCAGTTTCTCCTCTATTCTCCTCATTAAAAACTTTGTGTCAACTCTGTAACAAAAAACGCCAAACCAGCGCTGAGGATGTCTCTTCTTTCTGCCTTGGCACTCTTTTATTCCCATTTCCTCTGAGGAAAGCGGTGTCACCGCTGGTGCGGGAGCAGTGGGATGCAGCTGAGGCCGAGGTTACACAAGCGAGCACAGGGACAACCACTGGAGTCCCCACGTTTTCCCAGTAACGAGCCCTGCTCTAATGCAGAAGATATGCCCTGCCTGGGAAACAATGCGGGGTTGAACGAGGACAGAGCGAAGAATGACATGTCATAAAAGCCTGCTGCTCCTCAGTGCCAGCACAGCCCTTCCCTTCGGATGGGTGCTCTTGGGTAGCTAATTCGAGGCATTTGGAGCATTTGGGAGACAGCTGTTCTGCTCGGAGAGCCATGGCCGGGGTTTTCAAGTTAAAACCACAAAAATGAGCCGATGATGCCATTTGGAAGCCATGCCCACGGAACTCACCTCCTCTGACTACGTTGCTGGTTTTTAGGAGCAGAGCTCTGCTTTCCACCCTCTCCCTTCCCTGCTGCTTTCCCTTTGGTGCTTCTCCAAGGAGCCAAACCCTGCCAGAGCTGCAGGTACCAGGCTGGCTAGGGAGGGAGGTGGAAGCAGAGCAGCTCCAGCCGTCCTGCGTGCTGGAAGTGGTGGGACAGGGGCAGGCAAACGAGTTCTCATCCCGTTCTCACCCCGGAGAACCTCCCCCAGGAGCAGAGAGGAGCACGTGGAGCACACGGAATATTTTGTTGCCGTGCCACTGCCAGGCACTGAGACTTGTCCAGGAGAAGTGATCAGAGTTGGAGAAGGTTTTCTCAAGGTCACTTCTGGTTAATTATGAACCTGTTTACTGCTAACTGTTTACTGAGCTTCTCCTGATAGGGAAGGCAAATTTACCTGAACTGCCACATGTAGAGATATTCATTAAACCAAAGATCCAGGATATTCATTAAACTAAAAATCCAGGGCATTCATTAAACTAAAGATCCAGCCTAACGGAAGAGATGGAAGGAAAGGGTGCTTTAATCAAAGGGAACACCAGGCAGGAATGCTGCTGTGAGGCTCCTTGTGATCAATCCTCAAATTAAACCGATTTTAAAATTTTCACCAGTGATGCTGAACTTCTTGAAAAGTCAGGGTTGAAACAGAGATGCTGAAGGAGGGAAATGCCAAAGGGGAAGAACCCAGCAGTCCCAAGGGACTGAGTAATGGCAGTGAGATGGAAATTTAATAACACACAGTGTCAGAGCATAAATGGCAATAGCAAGAATTTTCACTACATGATCAGAATATAACGGATACAAAAAAAAAAAAAAAAANAGTTTACAGAAAATGTCAAAAAAAAAAAAGGAAAAAGAGGAAGATGTGGTTATGAAGAGAGGAAAATGATTAATCCAGCTCTAGACTCTATCAGAGGAAATATTCCCAGACAGGAATTATTACTGTTGTATTACTCTAAGTTACTCTTTCTAAGTGTCTTTTTCTCTTCAAATATAACAATTACTTTGATATTCTGCACAGTTCTTTTTTTATTCAGGAGAATGAAACACCAAACATGAAATTGGCACTAAAAAGTGGATGCATCAGTTGCTCTTTAACCACGGATACCAAGTGTCAGAATGGACAACTGACTTCCAAAGAAGAAATCCTGTTATTTCCTTTCCTCCTTTTTTTTTTTTTTTTTCTTTTCCCCTGGTATTTCTTGACTCCCTTATTACAGTGATGTTTAGCATGTGCCTGCTGTGCAGAGCACGCTCGTTTCTCTGTTCCCCACTTCCTTTTCACATCATTCTTAATGGGCCTTTAAGGACATCTCCAGTTCCCGTGCTGTTATTTATGGCTCTGACATCACCCCTCAAGGTGAACAGCTCTTTGCAGCAGAGCTTTGACTCTTTTACAGCGAATCTGCCCGCTGCTTTCTATAAAAACAGGAAAACAGCTGCAGCTTTTATAGGTGAGAATGAAGGTTTCTCCCTCTTCTTAACATCCACTTTAAGTTAAAAATGATTTTTCGGGGGGGAAGCACAAAGGCTGAGTGTGGTCTGTCAGGGCTGAATTTTATCTCTCAGCCTTCAGCTGACGTGAAACGAGCTGCAGAAAGCCACACCAGATGTTTTTATTATCACTCATGACTTAGGCGGGTGCAGTACGGGCAAGCACAGTGCAGAATATAGAAAAAAAAAAGGGGTCTCGGCTCACAGGATCAGGTTTTTCTTTACAAAAATATATTTTGTAATATTGTGTGTGCACAGTGTCTTTGTTGAGTGAAAACAGATCTATAAAGAAATACAGTAAAATTAAGGAATAAGCAAGTGGCTGCTAAGATTTGAAGTCCAGGGAGACCTGCTCTCATTAATATTGATGCTAATTTGCCTAATGAGCTTTAAATCACATTCAACCTGGCCAAAATGCAGGGGCCTGTATTTCAAATGCGAGCCAGGTTCCAACAGGTCCTCATTTTGAGAGGTGTTCAGCTTCCTTGGAGATTTCTGTAACGTGGATGCAATGCGAGAAAAAGGATGAGAGACTTTGGCTTTTGCTCTAAAACTCTGGGCAGTTTGGGAAGGAGTCCTTTAACAGCACACTTAGATCAGGTACTGGGAGACTGAAACAGAAATCACACGGCAGAAAAAAAACCCTGAGCGTGGATATTTGGAGAACTGAAAGTGCGAGAACCGTGAGTAAAAAACTTCATTAAAAATATCAGCAAATTACAGGCACTGGGAGCACATTTACTGCAGAGGCAGAGGAGGATCAGGAGGTTTGTTAGAGCTCTACTTGTCACTCCAAGAGCTCATTTGGTGAAGAGAACTTGCAAACACCATGCGTGGAGTAGCTCTGGTGTGGTTTCTAGCACCAGCATCAACTAGGAACAAAATTAAGTTAAATTACTCCTCGGTGGCACTTTTTTCCCTCTTTTTTTAATTGCAATTTTAAAAGAAGTGGTTTCTATTATTTGCACGTTCAGCTGCTCTGAACAAAGTGATTTCCTGGAGTACAAAACACACCTTTGCCTCCAGCCCTTTATGCACTCAACCCAACAACCCAACCCAACCCAGCTGGAAGATCTGAATGCTTGGTTGGGTCAGATGGAAAATTCTGACTGTTGTCACCTCCAGGATATGTTTGTGTGTTGGCACATAATGAAAATTCATTAAACCTTTCTGCTCATCCACGGGAGGGCTCCAGGTGCTGATCCATTTCAGGGAAGTTTGTATTCCAAACCTTTACAGGGAGTAAATCCAGTGTAAAACCAAGAATCGGCTCTGTCCTGATGGAAAACATCCCCTTACTTACAGCTTCAGTGCTCCTAAATGAAGAACTAAACAAAATTATCTTTACCTCTAGACTGCAGTCTGTGCAGGGGCTTCTGCCTCCTTGAAATGACACCAAACCTCCCAGTTCTTGTCCCAAATTCTGGGTGTGGTGTTTGCCACACCATGCGCAGCTCTAGACATCAAACTTTTAGGCCCCTGAGCGTTTCTGGCTCGATTTCTCCTCCCAAAATGGATCATTTGGTGTGCCAGAGCAGTGCTGAGCTGCTCCAGGCTCCAGCAGCAGCCAGAGGCTTTATTTGACTGAATGAGCGGTCAAACATCACTCCTGGAACTCCCAGCAGCTTTTTCTCTGAGCAGTCCCCACCAGCGAACGAGGAGGTGTGAGTGCAGATCTGTTCAAATAAAGACAACTCATGGAAAACTTTCCTGGGGCACGGCTGCCTCTCCTGATCAGGGATCTTGCTGATGCGTGCAGACTGATCCTGCCACCACAGCTTCCTCAGAGCTTTAGAATTTGCTCTCTCATTTTTTTTTTTTTCCACTGTCAACCGGCCAAATATTTCAAGCATTTTCCTTTAACAAATGTGTCCTTGTGGGGAAAAGTCCATTAGTAACAGAGTAGTTGCATCTTGTCAGGACCAGACTTTAATGGCTGTTTGAATTTTAACTACTATTTGCTGACTATTTCTGTTCAAGCCAACTAAGACCATAATAAAAGCCATTAAATCCCAAGTAAGTGGCCCCAGTGTAACTGCAGGGTATAACACTGAGTCTGATCTGAATTTCGCCACTGCAAAGCAAAGCCTGTGACCCCCGCAGGCTTTTGGGAGCTGGAAACTTTTCTGTTTTCCAGAAGGGATTGCCTCGAAGAATAAAAGTGCTCTTCTTTGCCCCGGGGAAGGCCGAGCAGGGCCTGCAGGTAACGTGACCCACCGTAATCCATTTTCCTGTTTGCACGATGAATGAACGCACTGTCAAACACCTGGCACTGAATTTCTAAAATACATGGGACAATGCAAGCCAGTGTTTGGATGAGTGGAAAAGTTCCCTGTGCAGAGGGACAGAAAACACAAAGCTTTGCCCCTCTGAACGTGGACGGTGCTCGTGGTGAGCAGGGCAGGTGAGGCAGGCTGAATTTGGCGTTTTTTCATCCTTTTCACCCAATTTGCTGCTCCCTGAGCACCTCATGGCATTATCCTGGAAATTGCTGCCCAGTGGAACAGCAGGAACGGGCAGGGAATGGAGGGAAGGGACAGGAATGGAGGTGGTCAGCCATGCCCAGTCAGAAAACTCACCTGCAAAAGGCCTCCTGAACATCTTCCATGGGCCAGAGGAGGTGGATATTGTTCCTCACCTCCTCAAAAATGAGAGCACAGACCCTCCTCAATCACAGCCTGATCCTCCTCCATCCTGAGGCTGGGATAACAGGGGGGATGTGCTGTCCATCTCCTCAGCCAGGGGAAATAAAACCCAGCCCTGGAGAGATTTATCCTCCACATTCTTATTCCTGCAAAGGTGTGGGGACAAAAATTAACTCTGCCAGCATTTGCACTTACTCAACAAACCTAAGCCATTGAAGGTGGTTAGAACTAATAAATCAAAGTCCGTAAAAGTTAAAAAGAGGGAAAATAAAAGGCATGACTCTTAACTGGAAGAATTTTTACCTTTAAATAGGTGCGAGGTAACAAATGAAGTAACGCAGTCAGAGCAGGAAAGGAGAAAGGTAGAATGAAGGTTAAAACAACTCCGATTTCTCAGTTGTTTACTTGCGGCCCAATCAAAGCCTACTGAAGGAAAGAGAAAGCCTCAGAGGGCTTTGGAATAGGCTGTTAAGACATTTGCACATCCTAAATGATCTCTGGATGCAACCAGGGCCTGGAGTAGAGAATGGAGAATTAAAAATAAGCAGCAGCTCCAGCGGGAGCAGAACAGAGAGCTCACCGAGCCGTTTTCCATGCGAGGCCCTTCGCTCCCAAAAACAGCAACAGAGAAAAGGCCAGCCCCAAACAAACCCCAGCCCTCGCAAGCCATGTTCAAGACAATGCTTGGCGAGGAAGGCGAGCTCTGCTCCACCTTCCAAACGCCGCAGCCAGAGACACGGATCCGAAAATGCTCCCCGTGTGGACGGATCACTGCAGGGATCGGGGAGAAAAGGATTCCCTGGGGAACAGTGATGTTGTGGCAAGGTGTCCCACGGGAATTCTTCACCTTTGTGGAGCAGTGAGTGTTGCTGGGGGCTGGACTCCAGAGTGGGCAGAGCAGGAGCTGCCGTCTGTTGGGGCAGCACTGATGCAGTGTTTGTCTGGTGGCCCAGGAGAAATGGTATTGAGGTGGAAGGGCCCGATGGGTCATCCTGAGAAAATCGTTTTCTTGGGCCTCACTAACAAAAATCCCAAAGCTGAGGTTTTCACTCGTAACACTCTGCTGAGGGTCTCAGTAATACAGCACGCACTTTGCTAAATCGTGGGATTGGGGAATGGTTTGGGTGGAAAGGGACTTTAAAGCTCATCCAGTCCCACCCCTGCCATGGGCAGAGACACCTCCTGCTACCCCAGGCTGCTCCAAGCCCCAGTGTCCACCCTGGCCTTGGACACTGCCAGGGATCCAGGGGCAGCCACAGCTTCTCTGGGCACCTGTGCCAGGGCCTTCCCACCCTCACAGGGGACAATTCCTTCCCAATATCCCATCTAAACCTCCTCTCTGTCAGTGGGAAGCCATTTGCCCTCGTCCTGTCACTCCATCCCTTGTAGAGAGTCTCTCCCCAGCTCTCCTGTGGGCTCCCTTAAGCACTGGAAGGTCACAGTGAGGTCACCCCGAAGCCTCTTCTCCAGGCTGAACAATCCCAGTTCTCTCAGCCTTCCTCCATCCCCCTGATCACTTTGGTGCCTCCTCTGGAGTTTCTCCAACTGCTCCACGTCCTTCCCAAGCTGGGAACCCCTGACAGCACCCAGGGGAGCCAGGTAAAACTCCCTTCTCTGGATCAGCCTGTTCAGAACTCCTCTTTTTCACCAAACCCCACAATGCTGTGTCATTTCCCAATTTATATCAAGACTTCAGCTGGCTCTGGAGAGCCCAGCTCATCCCTGAGCCTGAGCTCCCCGTGGTTGGTGTCACTCAGGCCCGGGAACACCCTGGGAGCAGCAAATCCCATCTGTCCAGTGGCGCTGCCACGGAACGATCCTGCAGTGCCTCCCTCACAAGGCTAATTTGTTTCTAAATATGTTCTTTTTTTTTTATTAGAATCAGCTCAAGGGTTTGCCTGCTCTCGGTGCTGTTTAATGGGGATTAGTTTGAAGTGAAAATGTGTTTTCCATTTGTCTGAGAAAGACACAACAGGGAGCAGAGCCCTGGAGATTATTGAGAGCTTTGGGTGGTTCTGGGAGGCCAAAGGCCAAGCGGCTCCAGCTTTCAGTGGAGTGTAATAATCCCCTGGAAAAGCACGGCCCGGGGTGTCTCGCTGTGCAATTATGGGATGGAAATTGCAGAGCGTGTCTGACCTGGGGATTACTGGCTGGGTGTCTTTAATGCAGCTACAGCGGGAGCAGCCACGGAACACTCTGCACTCCCACTCTCCTGCTCCCTTGGGATGCAGTGCCCCTCGCTCCCCCCTGGCTGGAGGTTAACTCCAGAGCAGCAAACCATGGAGGTGATTCCCTGATTCCAGTCATTTCACCCACCTCGGGTGTTTAACTCCAGAGCAGCAAATCCTGGAGGTGATTCCCTGATTCCAGTCATTTCACTCACCTCGGGTGTTTAACTCCAGAGCAGCAAATCATGGAGGTGATTCCCTGATTCCAGTCATTTCACCCACCTCGGGTGTTTAACTCCAGAGCAGCAAATCATGGAGGTGATTCCCTGATTCCAGTCATTTCACCCACCTCGGGGTATTTGTACAGGTAATTAGTGGCACACAGATCTCCTGTTTCAGGGCTCAAGGAGCGTTTGCACAGTGTTTGTCTACTCAGTCATGTAGCAGTCTGTGATACACGGGAGATGGAAATCTTTGTATTAATTAAACGATTTGCCAGCAGAGGAGCTCGCTGCCTTGTTTCACCTTATTTTATTTACTCGCTTCTCTGTGGTTGCTAAACCAAACCTTTTCCTTGCCTGCAGGGCGCTGCTCTCTGCTGTGGCTGAGGCACAGGGAGGATGCTGGGCTGCCCTGGGGCTCTGCCTGCAAACATTTCTCTAATCACACACCCGGTGCAAGACAAATGGGAATTTTTCTGGAGAACCTTCCCACCATGACCTCAGCGTCCTGAAAGGAAGGATTGGGATCTGCTGGGGGTGCCGCATCCCCGTGATTCTCAGTCATCTGTTGGATGTTTGCAGTTGGACACGCAGCCTGCTTTATCCACGGGGTGAGGGATACAAGAATATTATTCCTATTGTTTCTCTCCCTGATCCCGGCTCTTTGCTGGCTGCATTTCTTGGGGCAGGTTTGAATGCTGTTGGTGACCTTGTGAAAACACCGTCTTCATTATGAAAAGCAGGTCAGAAATCCCCCTGGGCGCAGGGAAATGCCTCACCTGCAATTCCTCAAATAGTTTCCACTGCTGTTAATTCCTTTAGGTGTACGAGGCCTCGCACATGGCTGTTCACTAAATGGATATCATCTGGAGGGAGCTGGATACAACATTTTGGCACCAAACAGCCTGGATATAGAACACCTAGAAGCATTATTTGCGGGTTTATCAACACCCCAAGCGATTTCCCCTCTGGAGGGAGCAAACCCAGCTTCGAACAGGAAACAGAACTTCCCCGGAGTTCACCGGTGCTGGAGGTCAAGCTTTGGCTCGGCCCGTTGCAGAGACAGATGTCGAATTCCCACAAAGAGCTGTATTTTGGGAGAGCTGAAGAGGTTTCGGGATCTGTGGTTTGGGCCTCGCTCGGTCTTTAATCGAGAACAACAACCCTGGGCAAGAGCCCTCGGCTCCCTGGAACCTCTGGGAAAGGAGCTCAAAATGGGATGTGCGGGAGCTGCTCCAGTCTCCACGGGGAAGCTCAGGTCACACTTGTTCCCAGGATGCAGGTGAATAATCTCCTCCAGCTCACCCGAAAACCTTTTTGCCCACCCCCGTGTCAGTTTTTGCAGCCCTGTAGGTGCGTTTTGTTCCGATAAGGCAAACGGTTGGGTTGGGATTGTCGAGACAAGCGTTGAGTTGACGAGAGAAATTAAAATCAGGATTTTTCCAGTTTGTCAGTCATGACCTCCACTAAAGCACGAGTTGCTATATGTTATAAATATGCTCTTCAGGCAATATTTTGTGTCATTTTTGGTTGCTTTTATTAGCAATGCAATGACTAAAATGATGTTAAATTTAGAAAACGCCTTCCTCAAGAAATTCTTGCACATTCATTCAGTGACACCGGCTTGAGGTTTTGTACCCTCCACTTAAAAGTCTGAAAACGTCCCAGTGTACCTTTTTTGTGAAACATGTGGGTATCAAGCCTGGCCTGGGCATAAACTGTGTCAGATATGACTGAAAAATGTGGTTTTAGGTGGTGGCACCTACTGGAGTTTTCTCCCAGGAAAGCTGCCTGAACTCCCTGCACAGAGCCAGGAATTCCCTATGGAGAAAGGCACCAAAAGGGGGCTGTTGAAAGAAAAAAAAAAGCTTGGGAAGAGGTGGCAACCTGACCACAGGAAAGTTGCTGTGCTGTGCTATTTGCTCGTTTAATAAAAAGAAACCCTTCAGATAACAGCCAATTTACAAGATCTCAGTACAGGCCCAACTGAAAAATCTGATTATGGTGCTGTGTTATGCAAACAGCATTTATGAATCCTTATAAAAATGAATTTGGCTACTAAATGTTACCTCTTGATGGCAGGTAAATATAATTTGCATTTTTATATGTGGGCGAGCACCAGGGCTGGCTGCAGTCGTGTGAAACCTGGAGCTGACCCCAGGCTCCTTTTTCAGCTCTGTACAGGAAAGGAATTTACTAATTCATAACATTTTCCACCCACTGGATAGCCAAAGAATCAGAAAAATTAAAGTCAGGCAGGTGAAAGGGAAAAGAAACATCACAACAGCTATTTGTAAAGGGGGGGAGAGTATTTAGCATTCAGCAGGGAAAACTTTTTAAACTATTTCTTAGGCTGCAAGAGACTGCAGAGAGAAATGAGAGAGGTCACAGCTCTCAGGACATTTGGAAGTTTAAGCAAAGTGTCCGAGACTGCAGCCCAGGGTCCAGGGCAGCCGCGAGGGGAGCTCTCCTGGGCTGCCAGGGGCTCTTGGTGGGGCTCAGAGCTATTTTTGTCTTCACAACAACTGATGGATGAACAATTCTCTTATTTCGCAGATGTCAGTGAACGAGGAGTTTCCTGCAGAGTGAAATCTTCCTTCCAAGGTGAGGAATCCATCGGGGACAAACGCCAGTGTCACATTCCAGAGCTTCTCTCCTTATTGTGCTTGGCCTGGGGCTTCCTCCGTCCAGCGCTGCCATTGGGCCGGCCCAGGACAGAACCAGCCTGTTCTGTCTAATAAAATTTTATTGTGTTGCTTTCCAAAATAACAATTCCTATCCTGGCACTTTGAAAGCCAGGAAGGCACACAGGCCGGAAAACACAGGCCTACAGCTCATCAGGGCTACTGGGGGAGTTGCGTAAAAGGATCTGACAATGCAGCACGCTTTGGCATTCCAGTTTCATTCCATTAATTGTTCTTTTTTTATGTAATGAAGAACTATCACCCCAAAATAGACTCTTTCCGTAAGAAAGCACACAGATTAAATTGGAAATAAAAAAATCATTAAGTCTCATTATCTGTAGAGTCATGCTGACTTTTTTCAATTTGTTTATTTTTCCCAATGACCTTCTAAAATTCTTTTTCCTGTCAGTTGTGCTCTCTTAAATCCCAGAAACACAAAAGGATATGTGCAGGATCCCATGGAACACTGGGACCTGCAGGACAGTGGACCTGATGGTCCTAGAGATGGTGGGACACAAACGGACTGAGGGATCATGTTTTCCAAGCTTATTCCTTCACTTAAAAATAGCAAAAAGCTGCCACATCTTCTTTCTGATCTCCCTTTCTCTCACAACCCTGAAAACCAAAGGAGAGAACTGGTGATAATGGGAGAGAATCTTTCCAAGGCGACGGCAAACAAACTCTTTAATGTGA
>VYZQ01042836.1:0-13825 GCA_013400655.1 Mystacornis crossleyi
AGAAGAAAAAAAGAAAAAAAAGAGATAGTGCAATAACAGTTAAGTCAGTGAACTCAGATATGGGAGAATCACTTTGGATTTTGATCTGAATAGACCCCAGCAAGACACAATGTAACCACAGATCTAGCCCAATGCTTCCTATTTGAATACAAGGTCTATTTTAGACAGTTTTTAAAAATTCCTCATAATTTGTTTTCAGAATCAAAGTACTTCTTCACAGAAAGTTTCAACTTGGAAAAAATTTTTTAAAAAATTATGATTAAAAGTCACTTTCCCTACTATGCAAAGTAAATCTCTGAAGAAATACTAACTTTTTGAAGAACATATTTACAGCCTGTACTCCATCCATTCACTCACTATCCCTGGTCAACCAAATGACATCGTTTGCTTTTTGCCTTTTCTCAATTCCTTCTTCATTATTTTTAGTTCTGTAAATAATTATGCAGTACCACACAAGTAGTTTCAGTTCCAGATGAAATATTCTAAGAAGCTGAATATTTCACCTTAGTATTTCATCTGGAGCAATACCAGTTTGAATAGCATAAACTGTGTGTTATAACCTGCATTTCTACATAGTGAAGTACACACAAACCAGCATCTATGTCTGAATATACCCACACACCATTTACAGGATGAGTGGAAGGCTGCAGCTAAGAGATGCCTTTGTTAAAGAGCAGACCAAATTCCAAACTCAGTAAATTACAAAGCTGAGGGTTACATCACCCTGTCTCCACAAGGTACTCAGGAAAACAAAAGCAAAATCAACCCAAGTGTACCTGGTTGGAATTGGAACTTCAGCCAGTCCTGTAAGCAGCACTGCAGGAGACAACCTAACAAAAGCCACAACGGCACGGTCCAGGAACTCGAGTTCACCAACTAAGATGTTTGATGCTTCAGCTCCAGGTGGTATCTTTTTCATGAAGTGTAGGTCAACCTGGGAAAAGTATATTAAATTACAACCTACAAGTTACACACAGGGATTTTTTTTCCACAATTTGTTGACAGAGACTTTCAGGCCACTGCACTATAACCATAGCTATTTCAATTATGCAGTTCCACTGTTCTTGTCTATTGAATAATATGGTTTTTTAAATAAAAATATTTCTCTAAACGAAACAACAGAACATTAATTATTTGACTGATTTTTCTTGGAAACAAAGCACTGCAGAATTAATTTATAAGGACAACAAATAAAATTCAAAATATTGTTAAGAATATAGGAGTAATTTCCTAGTAATTCTTTTTATCTATAATCATAAGAGCATCAATACTTGATACTTGTTAACAATCATAAGAGTAGAAGAAATTAAGACATCTTATTTTTCCATAATTAACAATTCTGGAAATCATTAATTCACAGCTCATAGTTGTTGTGTTATTATCCCACTGAGAGGAACACTAGATTCCACTACACACAATTTTCCTTCTTCTTGAGATGCATTTTTTTTTTCAAATTTAATGGAAGACAGTTGCCTTTCTGCTAAAGTAATAGAAAATAAGCTATCATGACCACTGACTGTCTCAAGAGCAAACTGAAAGAACAAAGCAGAAAAAAAACTTTGGAATTTTAGGCAGCAATGTTGACTTGCAGGATGATAGAAAAACACAGAGACACAGCTTCATCATGACATTGCTATAATAAGCTATAATAAGTATTTGCATAGGAATGTATGACTCTAGACTTTACTCTGTAACAAAGACTGACATGAAGTAATAAAGTATATAATGTATGTTTGATTTAATTATGTACCAGTATTGTCTACATTTCAAAATGCATGAATTTTGTCATTTGCTTTCCTTTTATTAATCTAAACACAACAACAGCAACCAAATCCAATATAAACTGTTAAAGTGGACCATTTTAATGTCTATCTTACAGCCATCTGTCAGTACTAGTTTGCATAGTTTTTGGTAATATTTAGAAAATTGTTTTCTTGCAAATGGCTCTGGCACTAAATCAGAATTCAGATATAACACAGTTGCTTGTGTAATGGAATCTTGGTTTGCTGAGATCACAAAGAGATATCTAATGCTTCCCTAAGCTACAAAGATGACTAAACACCTCACAAAGTTAAACGAGAACCAGATCAACCTGGAAGGTTGGAGACCAAGTATTTTTTCAAGGTAAATTGAAAAAGTGAGGTAAATTCTGTTCTTCACTCAAATCATAAAATAGCCCTTCAGGATTAAATACAAAACTAAGGTTCACTCTGCACCTAATTTTGGTCTCATAAGTTATTTGTAATTGAGAGGAAGAAAGCAGTCTTTCAGGCATGTAGAAATGTGCATTCTGTGCTGTTTATCTTGTGAGTGGATGGATTTAACATTTAAAATTAATGTCACATGTACAGCATGTTCCAGTTGTGACATTGAGGTCCTCTAACACACAGATCACAAGATTCAAATCTGAAGTAAATATTCTGTCTCCTGTCTACCAGAAAGTATTTCCAGATATTTCCTGTACTATTTATCAGCTTGAGATTCTAATATTCTCTAATATTGTTTAGGTAATGAAATATTCCTTCCTATTAACAACAATTAGTTGTTGGAGTTAGCTGAAGGACCAATTCCTTCCTATTAAAAGGGAAGCAGCTAGCAGAGCAGCAAACTGAGCAGACACACCCAAACCCAGGCGTTGCTTTCACTGCATAATGAGAGTGGAGGTGGTCCTGGAGTGAATTCATGGCAGTGGCAGAAGCTACAGATTTTGAATGCTTCATCTAACCTATCCATGATGCATCTCTTATCCCAGAAGGTCTTTAGCTGGAGAGACCTGATGTGTGTCTTAAGGTGCACCCTAACCTGAGTCACATTCCTGACCTGACACTAAATAGTCCCGGCAAGAGCCAATTAAATATAAAACTAAATAACTAATGCAGAGGCCACGTCCCTCCAGGGCAACTCAAGGACTGAAGAGTGGTGGACATCTACCCTGATACCAAACATAAACTGACATGAAGACAAACAAAATACCCGACATCCCTTCTCAGTAAAATATTTTAAT
Source organism: Mystacornis crossleyi (assembly GCA_013400655.1). Classification (NCBI taxonomy): domain Eukaryota; kingdom Metazoa; phylum Chordata; class Aves; order Passeriformes; family Timaliidae; genus Mystacornis; species Mystacornis crossleyi. Next base: position 3,005 of record VYZQ01042836.1, read on the forward strand.
CAAATTTATTTATAGACAGGGTCAACTGGCATTCAAAACAAGTCAGTTGCTTCACACGGTATTTTAAAGACCAAACTCTGTCAGTATGGGACAGGGGTTTGATTCAGAAATAGTGTTTCCATGTGGAGCACAGGAGTGTTGCCATGAGAAGGGATGTGGATCTCTTTGTGCATTTTGTGTTTCAGGACAATTAAGGTTCCTTTCAGTTTTTGGCATAAAAAGTAAAAATAAGCCAGATACAGTTCTTAAACCATCACCCCTACTCTACTCAGATAGGGGTGAAGTGGTGCTGTGACAGATAACCTCCACATCACCCTGAGAGCATAAATTCCTGGTGGTGGCAGCAGAGGAAGAGGAGTGACACATTTACAAACAGCGCAAATCATCTCTCTCTCCATGCCACTGAAGTAACACTCAAGACAGCTTTCAGTGCCTGTCTCACATTTTTCATAGATAGATACCAGTACAATCAACACAGTCTCAAAACTGTATCCAGATTAAGTCAGCTTTTTGAATCAACTCCAAATTTGGAATATTAGAAGTAGCCCAAGGGAGACAGATTACCAAGGAGATAATACATGAGGTAGTCAAAGGTGCTTTTTTTGTAGAAGATAAATGGAATTAATATCTGGAACAAAATTAGAGCAAGAAATCACAACACTCAAGAGAAAATTAGTGTACTGCTCTACTTTCCTCTCAATCTGTGCATATAATTCCAATTATAACCACTGGGAGTTATTGCAATAGCACATTTCAAGGGGAAACTGCACTTACACATCTTCAAAAGGATAAATGGATCTATTTAAAGTCAGTCAAAAGGAAAGCTATTAGATTACAATCCCTTACTGTAATTTCATTCCTCCTAACAAAGGTTGTTCCTTTCATATTCCTGACATCCCTATTGGTATCCATCACTGTTGAGAATAGCAAAAGATGAAATGTTGATTTCTTCCAGCTAGTTTAAATGGGAAGAGCCCTTTTGATCAGCAAAGCTGTAGCACTACAAAAATAATGAGTGAAGGATCAAATGATGCAGCTCCCATTCTTGTTTAATACAAACAGAATTGCAGTTAGACAACTGACTGGGATTTGAATCCTACAACGCTCAAAGCAACTGGAGAAATGTTCAAGAAAAGCACTACTGAAACTTGTGTCATTCCCTTCACCTTTGCATATCCTAATTTTGAATAGACAACTTTAGTTATATAATATATCCTTTATAAATTTTACATCTTGATATTGGAACATTTGCCAAAACAATTAGTTGTACTTAAGACTTTAATATAAATATCATTAAACCAGTATTATACTTGACTCTTTAAAGCTTTATAACTGAAGTTTGAAATACGTTTAAAGGCTTAACATTCAATTTTTAACAACCTGCCAGTGTTTATAGATGTTCTTGCAGCCTCTATAGAAAGGCTCATAATACATGTGGCTCATAATACATCCCCAGCCAGCCTCCTTTTTTCTCATTGTCATTGACAGAAAGATCTGTTTCCCCTCTTATTTCGGCCATATACAATTCATAGTCTGGAATGTTCAAATTCCAGTCAAATTTCAGTCAAAAATTCAAATTATGCAAATAGCTACTGCTGCTAGGAAATAAGTCTGGCACCAGATGGAGCAATCACATAACTCTACTTTTAGCTCAGCTGCACTAACATTAAAATTCAACAGACTCAAAGTGCTATTCTTCAGAATTTTGGTTCAAATCACCTTTCTTCACTTACTCAACCTTTGTTGCATTAATGTGTCAGCTGAAGTCATCTATCCCTGTCAGGCCTGTCATCTGTAACCACTGTGACTGTCTTAGGTACATACAGACTTATTAAACAAATTCGGGTTCTCCTTTACATTAAACCTGAGAAGCTGTTTGCTTTTCTTTGCTATCTAACACTGAACTGTCGTTGCAATCTCCACTACTGAACAGTTAACATCTTTTGTAAAGTGTACTGAAATATCTTGGCTTGCCAGAAGAATTAAGTTATAGGTTTACAGAAACACATTCTGTTTGAGACATCTGGAATCCACGAGTTCAGGTTATAAAAAGCATAGTTTGCATTCATGCATCACTTCTACAAAAAGTAAAATTCTGAGGTAAATGTGAATTATAGGAATTCTGAATTACTTTACTATTAGATAATTTTCTGTTAATTTATAAAATTTCCCCAACAAATATACACCTATGATATTAAATTTATCTGTGTTCCTAAACTGTGATTTCCTGTTACATATAATTTAGCAAGAAAATGCAAGATTCTGCTTTGTCATACACAAACTGTGCTGCAGTGCACACAAAACTTCAATGCTAAAGTAAAATCTACACTTTACAGCTTTTCCTGACTTGCATTGATTCATTTTATTTAATTTAATATATCTGTTTGGTAGTCAGGAGCTCTCTTCACCATCAGTGAACACTTACCTTACTAAAGTCAACAGTGCTGTTTTCTCTGCTCACATCATTTTTGTTTTCAATACAGGCTGGAGTAGCCTGTGGGGAAACAATCTGACCTGCTAAAAAAAGTATCATTATTACAGAATACTAACAGTTCTATAAATAAAACAACATCTAACGACACAATTATTAGAGATCTGCATACATTTCATATCATAGATACATGATGTACCTAAACAGGGCATTTTAATTAAAAACTTATTTAGAACAGCACTTTCTCAAAAGACGGAACATTCATCATGTGCAGTTAGGAACGTGAGAAGGTAATTTAGACAATGTGAAAGATACTGTTGGCTATTGGAAGACAAACTCCATACCAATTAAAGCACACAATTCTTAAGATATTACATTTGAGGAAAGTCCTGCCTTCACAAAGCTTTTGGAAATAATTTGAGGAGCTGCCAATTTTGGGCAGTATCTGTCTACAAAAGTAATCCTCACTGACTTAAATAGGATTACGAATTTTTACAAAGTTACTCATGTGTATAAGAATATCCCGATTATAACAACTACAAAAAACAACATCAAAGTGGACTGGTATGAAACTAAATATATTGGAAATTAACTAATTTATAAGCTCAGTATTGAAAAATGTGATTATGGACATGTATAAAACAAATGTTTCAGAAACACATTTTCAAAAAATTCCAGTGAGGATTTAGTAAAATATTTTCAAGGTGAGAAGTGTTTAAGCACACCACAGTCTTTTGGAAACAAAGAGCAAGTCTTTTGACCAACAAAATTTTGCCAACAAAAGCTCAAAAAGAAAAAGAGTTAAGTAAGAAGTCTGTCATATAAAGTATATTTTTACTTAACGCCAGCACTGCCCCTGTGCAGGGCCAGAGCCCAGCACGCACACACCGAGGCTGTGGGGCTGGCAGCAGGGCAGCACACAAACCCCGCAGGGGCACAGGCCATGCCCTGCTTGCCTTCACTCTTTCTCCCTCTCTGGCATGTCAGAAGCCACACACAGCTCTGAACACCACAATAAAGTACAAGAGAAAGTACCAAATACATGTGCCAACTATCTCTTACTGCCCTAACACATACCCAGGAATAACTACAGAGTCCAACTGGCCCAGAGTCAGCATCTCGTGCCCAGCATATATTTGTTTCCATAGCGAATAAAGTCTCTCATATGACTGAGAAATGATGATGTGAAAACATTGGTTCTGGTGAAAATCAACCTAAACTTGCACAGTAACAAAGACCATATGTTCATGATATTTGAAGATGAAGACAGTCAGAAAGTCCTAAGATAGGCACATTGTCTGGGCAGTTCCAAGAGCCACAGCGCGGGCCCCTCAAACCGCTGGGACTCACACGTGCAGCCCAGACGTGCCCTCAGCCACGGCCAGAACACAGCACTTTGCAGGACCCAGCCTGAACAGGACCAGAGACTTGCAAGAGCACCCCAGCCACTGCCAAAATGCTGAAGCATCCAGTTTCTGTCACAGCTGAGTGCTACAGGATTCCTGACTAAGTCTGGTCATGAATTCCAGTTGAAACACTTGCTCAAGGAAAACACTGGTTTTCATGAAAATCAACATCTCATTTTCCACTGGACAAATATCCCATGGCACAAAACAGGTTTTAGACTCTTGTGCTGCATCCTGGCAGCATAGACAGAGATACTGCACTTTGATTAGGTAGTACAGTAACAGAACTTTTAAAAATATATTGCTAGAAATTTTATTATTAAATATATCTATCTTTAAACTGCAAGTATTTCCATTTTTCTCTCTGATTCAGGACAAGGACAGATCAAAATAAGAATAGAAATCAGGGCTTTTGTTCAGCTCTACAGTGAAATAAACAGAGAATGGCAAACAGACATGTCAAGCATGTTAATCTAAGCAAGTAGAATAATAATAAAATCAGGATTAGAATTTACATATGACAAAAATAAAGGATTGATTTTAGAAAGCCACATAATAATGTAAGTTAAAGGAATTCATATGAAAAGGGGCTATTAATTCCTAAATGTTACAGGAGACAACTTTTGCAAAACAGAAGTCAGAAATTATTACATATGCAAGGTATTTATAAATAGTCATTCAATTTGTCTGTTTTAATTAAAACTGAAAGAAAAACAGAGTTCCATCATTGTTACACCATCATCTTTACACTATGTATTCCAGTGCACTACTTCACATTGTAATTCTTTTTCTGTATTGCTTATTTATCAGTCCTTGAATTATTTTTACAGGAATCATCCTGTAGTATTACAGCTATTAAAAATAATTAATATAAAAATTATATAAATTTTATTTCTGTTCTATTTTGGAGATTTTATTAATGTGACACAAAAAAACCCTTCCACACTTCTCAAATAGAGAAGGCATAAAGTGCTCAGGGAAAGCTTCTGTCTTAACTTAGTCCCAAAACCCCCTAAAATCTAGTAATATAAAACATGCTGACTCCTAATTTTTTCCTTTTACACACTCCTCTATATCCTCAGATCTATGAAGAGGGAAATAGTTGTAATAATTACTCATACTAATATATTACATTATAAAGATGTTACAGGAAAGTAAGAGAAATAGTAGTTCATTATTTTTCTGTTGCTAATTAGGCACTTACACTTTTTTTTTCTGGACCCAAAAATTCAAGAAAATGAGAGCAGAGATATCTGCCAGAGAAAAAAAATTGACCAACAAAGGAGTCAAACATGGACCACCTGTTAAAATACTGAAATTTCAACATCATAATGGAGGTGTTAAAGCAATTAGCATAACAGTCCAGAGGACTTTTAAGCATTGTGTCTACTTTTCTTTTAGGAGAAAAAGAGGTAAAGATCTACATATAAGGAGATAAAAGCCACTACCAGTAAGTGAAGTTTTTAAGAATAGCATATGTTCTTTTTCTGTGCCAACAGAAGACCTCAAACTTTGATTTACCCATATGCTGGAGTAATCTGAAAGAACACAAGTTTTACCTTGAGGCAGAAAGACATGTTTAAATAGCTCTACAACTTAAGACAGCTTTCTGGATCATGCAACAACAAGTTTGGGTTTTTTTTACTGTATTGAATAACAATCAAAGATACATAGTAGAGACAACAGGTAATCTTTTCACAAAACAACCCCACCAAAGTAACCCCAAACTCTAGCCAGATTTTAAACATTTGTCATGGTTTATTACTTCTTTTCTTTGAGCTGAAAATATGGGGTTTAGGCTGCTAAGAATGGTGAAGGCATAAACCATCAACTCCCTATAAGAGGGAGTAAGAGTAGTGACAACCTCAGCATTCCATTCTTTCATGCCCTCTCCTCACCAGTTCCATTTCACCACTCCAAGCAAAATCGTTATTTACACCTTGTATGGGGTAAATACAGAATTTTATTTTTCAAGAGTGCAATGTTATACTTTGAGTCATTATAAATCTGAAGTCTCGATTTATCTGCAGTCCACCTACATAAAGCACATGAAGAGCTGCATCCTTTGAGAATTCATTAGGAGCCATTCAGACAGTTTTAAGTATCAAATTCACAATGCGGTACAACTGAAATATCCAGGGTACATACAAAGGAACTTAATATACAACAGTTGTATTGCTAAAATTGGTGTAACAGCTTCTCTATGTAATTAAAAGCCAATATCAGCACGGTTTTTAAAATTGTATTTTTAAAAAATGCCATGTATAAAAAATAAGTGTCTTTTTCAGATAATGTGAAACTGCCAGAGTTTTGAATAGAGCAAGAATTCACACAGAAAACACTCTTTCATGCAAAGTCAAGCCACTTATAAATCAAAATAAGGTCCACATTTGTTACAGTAATAGAAGTTTGCATTTGCAGATACAGTTTGGCATTTTTGAGACAGTTAGTCCTGACAAATTTTAAAAAAAACTAATCCCAGTAAATTAATGTCACATGTAACATATTCTTCCTCCCTGAAATGTAGAACTCAAGACATTTAACTATGTGCATTGTGGTTATTAATCAAAATCCAAGATGTCTCTAGAACACCAATGACAAAAAAAGCAGAACCACGTAGTCAGATACAAATCACAGCTGGTGGAAACAAACTGGATGCAACCAACACATCAAAGAAAACTAAACCAGAAAAGAAATTGCTTATTTTTCTAAATGATACATATTTCTTCCCATTCAGAAAAAAAAAAAATCCTTATTTTCAAACTTCTTTAGTCTTCAGACTTTGCACTGCAACTAGCCACCAGTTTTCCAAATCTAAATGGACAACGTTGTCCAGATGAAAACTCAAAGACTGAAAAATAGTAATTTTCTTAAGTATATTATAAAATTCTAATATAACAGAGCAGCGACAGCATCTCTGCAGGCTGAATTGTGTGTGCCCCTTTAGGGCTCTTGATGAACAACATTTTTAATCAGTGGGGAACGTCACTCCCATTGTACCCCCATAACTACAAGGACATTTGGTGTTCACAGATGATATGCAATTTAAGAGGATGAAGAAAAAGTCACTTTAGCTGTTTTTCTAATGCTAGGCCTGAATATCTCAAGCATAATTTACATGAAGTCATGCACTATAAACTAAAATCCCATGACTCGCAGTTTTATAAGTTGATGTAAGAAAATGAACTTATCAAGAAATGGCACTGTCCCCCCATCAAAAAAAAAAACAAATTCCACACAAATTTCTCTTAAGTGTGCCACAGCTGTGGACAAAGGCCTAAGGTAATTTTTAAAATCACTATAGCAAGAAGTTGCATGCTGACAAGAAACTGAGATGAAGACATGGGTGTACATTTGAAATGATCTGAAGCCCAAGCAAGAATAGGTATTTATACTACCTCTGAAACTTCAGGGACTTTACAGAACCCAAAGGATAGGAGATGAGGAAGATACAGAGATGAGATGAGCCTGTTAGAGACAGACACAACAAAGAAAGCAAAATAAAGAAATACAAAGATGAATGAAACAGCTTTATACATACAGATTACACATTTTATCATGGGTACAAGGAAATGTGGAGAAAGATTAAATATCAGATGAAAATGTTCATAAATACAAGTTATATTTTAGTCACATAAAAACCTGTGGAAAATACAACTTGATTAGAATATATACACCTGAGAAGAATCTAAAACAAGAAATAGAGCATTAGCTAATTTAAGCTAGAATTAACTGTCTTTGAGTTTGCCTTCTCTTCAAGAAAAGCTGAAGCAGTTCACCTGATCCAGATCCAATGCTTCAGAAAACTTGTGTGTGTATCACTGGCATTGGTTGCAATTTACTCTCAAAATGGAGGTACATGGCCGTGTACTTAGGAGTGCCTCCCTACCCCCTTTCATGTGGCTCCAGGCAACCTCCACCTTTCTCCACATGATAGTATTGACATGGGAGTTTCACATGCTGTAAACTCGCTCCAGGTTATGGCATAAATCCTTGAACTGATCTTTAGGAGAGATTGGGAAACTGAAGAAGGTAACTACCACCATCACAAAACCGGGAATTTTGACTTTCCAGGATATTAAAGGATGCTATCCTAAAACAGAACAAGCATAGGCTCCATACCTCTGCTTGTGCTCATACTGACACAAACTGATGAAGTCCAAACCAGACCATCATACTAACTGAAGTAATTGGGAAAAGGCTTTAAAAAGAGTGTGTCAAAATGAACAGTTTCAGCAGCTCATGCTGTTAACTCCGAAGATCCCAAATTTTATATGCCACTGTTTTCTTCAAGCTCTTCTGTATACCAATAAACGTCTCCTTGGAATTTCAGAATTTCTCAGAATCAGACATGGTGTGTGGTGTAACACAATTTTTGCACTAACAATGTGCCTGCTCTGATGTCAAGGGAGAAGAGGCTGTTATAAATGGCACAAATATGGAACAGAAATCAGGCAGAAGATCATGTTATTGTGGGTAAAGAACACTTCAACAAGGCGCATGAAAATACAAGTACCTTAGCCTGCCATACTAGTCTACCAAATTCCTTCCTCTTGGACTTTAATCAGTGTAAGGTGTTTGTTTAGTTTCATTTTATACACACACACACACACACACATATACACATATATATAAAAAACATACACACCCCCTAGACTAAAAGTGAAGTAGCCAGTCAAAACCTCTAAATGTTCATATGATGAAAACTTCTTTTCCTAACCACATTTTCATAGAATCAGTTATTTTTTCATGCCCCATACGCTTAAACTCTGAATTTCAGAATCTCTTTTACAAAAGGGGAGAGGTTTTTGAAATTATTTTAGCATTCCTCTAATAGAGAGGTAGCATATATTTGCAGTTCTCTTTGGCTTTTTAGATCATGTCATAGGAATTTACAGCCACAGCTCTGAGGTATCTGTGTCAAACCTACTCATCTCAACAAAAATAGGTTAAATTTCTTTCTAAAAAAAACTTTTAAAGATGATTTACTAACAAAAAATATTCATATTTTACCTGTCTTTTACAGTATTTATCCTAAAATTACTTGCCACCCTCTATTTTGGGTATTTGGTGTCAAATTAGCCTATTGAAAAAATCATTTTTCCTGCTCTTATGCCAAATTTGACTGTCGTTTTTTTATTGGAACATCAAAAGCAGGCTTTTAATTCTCACAGTTTTGATGCCTAATGAAAAGTGAAAGTTAAACACAGCATGGCAGCATTAAAAATGCATGGTAAATCCATAGCACCCTGACATCTTAGCCCTGCAGAGGATGTGAAGAAAAGCCATTGTAAACAAAAGATAATACTACTAAATACAAAGCAAATTAATTAGATGGTCTGACAGACTCTTAAACAAAGAAAAATGGAGGGAGAACATATGTACAACTATCTTCCAGCAAAGATATCACAATGGCCTGTCAGCGGTGCTGCCATATATTGAATTAATTTATGTATTCATTTTCAGACTTTGCTCCTGAACATCGGAAAATTAACACATTGATAAGCTACTATTGTCAAGAACTTGGACAAAGAAGGGGGTTTGAAGCCTCAGCTGTACCAAATAACCCACATATCAGGGACTTAACGCTCAGAATCACCTATTTTATGATCAACAGATTGGTAGGAATTGTTTCCAGCTCAACTGTCTAACAATAACCCCAAATTTAACCAAAGCGAGAACTTCCTTTTGTGTAGAAAAGGTGTCCAAGTTCCCCTGTCTCATTTCAGCAGGAACAAACAAGCGGCCCTTCTAAAGCTCCTGGCACGTGCTCTTTATGAAAAGAGCACTCTCTTTGACAGGGGTGAACTGGGCTGTAAGTTCATCAGTAGTGTCTGAGATGATCTTTTTCTCTCCCCACAGTCTTCTAGGAATTAAGCTTATCATCCAGAAAGTAAAAGCAACAGTATTTTGATTCCTTCTTTTTATTAAAAGGAGAGAAAAATACTGCTACTAATGGCAATATAAGAAACATTTTACCTTCATACATGCTACACAATGTTTGTGGACAAATGGGAACAAGCAGATTAAAATGATGCCTTGAATGCATTTTACCAGTTTGTTCTCAGGAAACAAGATGAGTCTTACAGCACACCCTTGGACAATAATATAAGTTGTTTATATCTCTGAATTTTTCTTTCTTTTACAGATATTTAGTTTTTGCTTTTATATGATTCAAATTCATATTTTAACAACTCACTTTTATATTACTACGAATAGCTTGTACAGACACTCCATGGTAAGCTAAAAAGAAACACATAGCTGAGTGAGCATAACACTGTAGCTGAACTCCAGCATTTGGGTCATGAGGCACTGGCAGAGAAAATGATCAGAAATGATCACTGCTATCCCTGGTCAAGCTTCTAAGAACAGGAGAGTTCCTGAAAGCTGAGCATTTCAGTGCAGATTCCTGCATAATTTACACACCACGTACTATGGCAAGTTACACACGGTAAGTAAATAACTAAGAATATGCCAGAAGAGGTACAGTTAATGTACCTGAAACTAGGCAGCTCTCCAGAATTCTCTCTTTTCCCACTTTTTAAACCCTGGAGTACTCGGGCAATAGTTGCCACTCAGATTCGTGAACCGGTTATTTGCTGTTGTCATGAAAAGGGAAAAAACTTCTAGTTCCTTCTAAAACAAAAAACTTTAGACTAGATTTTCCTTTTCTACAGCTAATATTAATTTCAATGTAATTCAGACAATAAAATAAGATTCAGACTTTTTAATGTAACAGGGCAAAGGATGATAAGAGAGAAACTTATAATAAACAAATCCTCCTTGTTTTATCACAGGGTCATCATCGATTTTGAGGAGGTCAATGCAGGAGACTGCCAAACATTCATTAGCATTTAAAGGGGGCAAGTAGAAGAGGAATGCTTCAAACTGATTAAAAAACCTCTCTGTCCACAAAGTTCATGCCTGGAACTTTTCACTGTAATTTAGAGAAAAATCTGATATATTTTCACATAAGCATCCCTA
>VYZQ01042841.1:574-20658 GCA_013400655.1 Mystacornis crossleyi
TTGGGAGGGAGCTGAAACTGGGCAAAAGGTTGGCCCAACACTAAACATTGAGCAGAAACTTCGCTACGTTCTCTGCAGCCTGCAGCGGGCTGAGCCAGCAAACTGGTGTTAAGATTTCCATTCTGGGTTTATTTACCCCATTTTAAATGGCCTCAAGCAGCTTTAAAGTGGGGTATCCCAAGCTGACTACTGGGGAGAGGACTGTAGTGTGTCTTAGTGAGTTACAGTCGCTCTATTTGCTGGGATAATCACTTATTTTTCCTCCTGTTTTCAACTGCTGAGAGAATTACAGTCTGTGATGGAAAAAACAGCAGTGTAAAAATACAAATATTATTCTTTGCTGTGGAAACCTGTAAGTTTTGCTGAGAGGAAGCTGTTCCCTACCTTGTATGGAAATAGCACAGCAAGCAGCAGCTCCATAGCAATTCCAGCTTGACTTTCTTCTTTCTTTTCTGGACTGCAGAAGTGGGAAGTCGTGGGATTAGGCAGTAAGCATGGGAAATAAAATGTTTGACTTTTAGGGTGATAATATGTGAACGAAACACGTATATTTTTATTGAAATGGCAGAAGTTGAACAAAGAGCTGCTTGACAGAATTCAAATGCCAGTCAAGTACTTGCAGAGTTTTATTACAAAGGGCATTGGTAAAGTGATTTAAACTTACGGGCATACAAAGGAAAAGAAAAATGACTAAATTAAGTGCAAATAATGGAGTCATAATACCTCCTTCTGCCAGCACTTACCAGTAGTAGATTCAACCCCTTGACAGTCTGCACAAAGGTGATCAGGTAGTTTGGGTAGAGAGGGAAATTGGGGACCCCAAAGTCCTTGCACATATTGTTGCATAATTACTTAGATTCTCAATTAGGTCATGCCACGCTTTACGAGTGGATTCAGAGGAGCTCTCAAACTTCCTTCCAGCTGTACCGTTGGCTCATTCTATAGAAGAGCTGGGAACAAGTGTAAGAAATAAAACTTTCAGATTGGAAAGATCATAAAAATTCCTCTTAGGGCCTGTGAGAGGCTTTCATGTGCAGAAGAATGACCTGGGTGTTAGAGCAGCAGGTTTAATGGCTCTGGGTTGTGTATTTCATGTGTCGATACGTTAAACACACAATAAATTATAGAAAAAATAGAAGTTTTTCCACGTTTGCGTTCCAGTTCCATGGTCACACTGAATATCTCATTATGGATTTTTCTTTTTCCCCCGAAAGTCTGTGTTTCCTGACCAGATTTTTTACTTCCAGCAAATGCTGTACAACATACTGAGCGTTTGGCTCCCAGATTCCCTACCCCAGCACTGCTGAAACTCACCGTGGTATTTATGTAGTTAGCCAAGGGCTCTGTGGAATTGAAAATTTAAACTTCGGGTGCTGATCTCGATTATCTGAATTCCTTTAGGTCTGCTGACTTGGGTGACAACCTGCTGACCCGGCCCGGACAACCCACGGTGGCACGAATCCCTCCACCCATTTTGCCGAGGCCATCCCAGCAAACGGGAAGCAGCAGCCTGAGCGCTTTCAGGCCAGCCTACAGCAGTTCTTTTTCTCCAGCCTATGGCTCTTACGGCACCTCCTTCTACGGAAGCTATAGTCCCTACAGCTATGGCTACGGAGGTCTGGGCTATAACCGCTTCTGTGCCGATGGCATTCCTCCCAGCAGGTTCGTCCAGCAGGCTGAGGAGAGCAGCAGAGGGGCCTTTCAGTCCATCGAGAGCATCGTGCATGCCTTTGCCTCGGTCAGCATGATGATGGATGCAACCTTCTCGGCTGTCTACAACAGCTTCAGAGCTGTGTTGGATGTGGCCAACCACTTCTCCCGCCTCAAAATTCACTTCACCAAGGTGTTCTCAGCTTTTGCTCTAGTGAGAACTGTAAGGTACCTCTACCAACGCCTGCAGCGCTTGCTGGGTCTGCGGCAGAGCTCCGAGAACGAGGATTTGTGGGCTGAGAGTGAGGGCAAAGTAGCTCGTGCTGGCCTTGAAGACAAGGTGGCTAACTCTGCAAAATCCTGGCCCATTTTCTTGTTCTTTGCTGTTATAATGGGAGGCCCCTACCTGATTTGGAAGCTGCTTTCTACATACAGCGATGAAGAAACAGGTAAAGATGACCTGCAGCACCAGAGAAGTGCAGCGTGTATTGTTCCTTTTGTTGTTGCCTGTATAGTGATTAATCTCGCGCTACAGCAATGGTAATTAATGGATACTGGGGCACAGGACTTAATTTTAGGCATGTGATGCAAGTGACAGCCTGCCTGTTGTTGAGTTAGGATGTGGTTTCATGCCGAGGCTTTCTGTGATTCCGGAATCGTGGTTCCTCTCTATTTCTGGTTCCTTCCTGTTAGATGTGGCAGTTTGGGTTGGGTAGGAGAGTTGTTGGTTGGATTTACTCAGGGAATCTTGCTATTCATGTCACTTCTGCCTCTTCTCTATTGGAGAAGTTTTAGCGAGGAAGTTAAAGTGTTTTCTTCATTTTCCTTTGAAAAACACACCGAGCTTTGTAACTCAAAGCAGATAAACTTGTGATTTGTGTTTGAAAACAGTGTCTAGTAACTGGGCGAGTGGAGAAGATGACCATGTGGTTGGAAGAGCAGAATATGATTTCAATGCTCTCTCTGAAGAAGAAATTTCTTTCCGTGCTGGTGACATGCTAAGATTAGCACCCAAAGGTAAGCTTTTAATTTTGTGTTTATTTCCTAATCACGTGGGAAGTAAGTTATACTGTAAGGGTCTGAAAATTAAAACAAAAAACCCCCAAACCACTTTATTTGACCAAATTCCTCATTCACACGGATTTTTTTCTCCCCATTAAGTGATTACTTGCATTCTAATAAAACTTACCGAGTAGTTTTGTTCGGTTTTGTGGAATTGTTCTGTAACTTGATGCTTTTGCGTTCTCTTCTTCAGAACAACAACCCAAGATCCGTGGTTGGCTTCTGGCTAGTTACGATGGCCAAACAACAGGACTTGTGCCAGCTAATTACATCAAAATCCTGGGCAAAAGAAGAGGTAGGAGAACAGTGGACCTGGAAAGGATTACGGAGCAGCGGCCAGCCTTTCCCAGCACAGCTGTCAGAGGAGCCCCTACTGCTGTGAGTTTAGAGGAGCAGGAGGCTGCTTTTGAAACTGTTTTTGCTGGAAGTAGCAAAGTTCCCGCTGCGTCGGACTCCTCCGTGGCTGGTGGAGAGAAGCAGGAACTCTGATGCACTTTGATCAACAAAGCAACTGAACTGTGCTTTATTGACACCACGTAGGGTTTGTTGAAAATCTGGTTCGTAGTGGAGCACTGGTGGGTCTGTACCAGTTATTGCTGCTACTGGCTGGTGAAGGGATGGAGAAATGATTGCTCAAATTTGTGGTATTTATTTTTGACTCACCTAAGGCTGTACGTCAGTGATTCTATCCAACCACCTGGCAGCGACTCGGAGATCTTGAGATAGGAGAAGTGAGGCATTCATAAAAAAACAAACAAAAAAAATAGGGACAGCCATTCTTGGTTAGGAGACAAATTAACACCCATTTTTCGTAGGAATATTCGCTCGACAAGAAGCCTCTTCAGTAGATGTGCAGAGGGAAGATTGATTTCTGTAAGATGTCCTCCAAAACTTCCCCCTCAGAGCCATAAAGGAGTCTCCCTCTGAAAGGAGGGGGAATTGCAGGAGATGTACACAACTGAATAGTTAGAAGGTTTAAGTTCCTTTTCGTAAGAAGTAGGGTTCTGTCATAAAGAACTTAGCTCTTAGAAAAAAGGGTCTTGGGAGGAAGAGAGGAGAAACAGAGTTTACAAAAGGAGAGCAGTGAGGCATCGCCAGTAGTTCCAGTCATTCTCTTTGGTTTATTAAAAGAAGTTAGAATGGAGGATATTCTGCAGTCAGGCGCTCATTAGCTGTTAGTCCCTTAACTAACTTTGTTAAATCACTTGTAGCCATTTTGTGTTGTAGCCTGTTAGCTGCCCATCCACAGTCTTAGCAGCTGCCATCTGCATCTCAACTTATTTCTGTCCTGTATTGATTTTATATGAGTGTCAAAATATCTTTTCCTGCCTTTTTGAGCAGTAGGAAAGCCGTGAGTAGGGGGAAGCTGAAAGTAATTGGAGCATCAAAGCGAAAGTAACATTTCTTGCTTAATTGTCTCAGTTAGAGAAGATCTTGGAGTTGGACAAACTTTTTATGCTGCCTTTCAGGTGGTAAATTTTGCATCTGCCCATAAAATTTGAGGGCTCCAGTTTATCAAAAGCCATAAAAATATTAAGACTGTTCAAGAGTATTTTCTTCAAATGAGTGTTTGAGAATTCTGTCTTGAAATACTGTTTTGGTTTTTTGTTAAATGAAGCAAAGATAATTAAAACTCTTTTTTTCCTTGTAGTATGTACATATAACATGTTGAACTTCTGAAGGTTACACCAGTGGATTAAATAACTAAGTTTGTCTTAATCATTAAAATAGCTGTTTTATTTTAAAGGTACTCAAAAATATAAGTAGGGCACAGGCCTTTGCTTAATTGACTGAGTAGTTTCAGTTTGACCATTCCTGTAGGGATCTTCAACACCCATTGTGTGGTAACAAAGCCTTTGGTATCTATATTTTAATTGCATTTTCTGGCCTTGGGTTCTTAGAAGTCTGTTCTCTAAAAAAACCTGAAATGAGCACAATTTTATCAAGGTAAGGTGGCTGAAAAGACTTATTATGTGGGAACCTGGATTTTAAAGTAATCTCTGAATGCCTATTGTTAATAAATAGAACATGAATTTAAGTGGTTGTGCTCAGGTATTGGGAGACGGTGGTTAGAATAATTTATAGTAAATTGTTGGATTTTCAAGTGCAGATGTGAAGGAAAGAGTAGCTAAAGGGCAAATGAAAAACTTGAAAATAGGTTTAAACCAGAACATTTTCCTGACACATTGCCCTGTGTACCAGGGCCTAGAAGAAAATGATGTGCATTTGAAAATTATGCCTGTTGTTGAAACGAAAATAGAAAAAAAAAAAATCTGAATTCTAAAATACAGAGAGCAAAAAGGGGGGAGGGGGGTATCAGGTGTACGGTTCTGTGTGAGGAGTGTGAGGAAATAATTTACTGTCCTGAGATGTAATTAATGGACTGCCAGCCTCTCCTGTGTCAGTGAAAGATTTCAATCAGAGGAAGGGTCTTTAAATGAATAAATAAATAAACCCCAAACTTTTTTTTTTTTTGATAGAGTATCCATTCAGATGGATTTTTTTTGTTTTCTGGCTTTTTTTTTTTTCCTGTTTTCTCTTCTGTTTTCTGGCTCAGAACAAGCTGAGAAGGCAGTGCCATGATGTTTGTTGGAATATTTTAAGTCTTATTTTTAGAAAGACAAGTTTAATTTCACTTTCAGGTCATACTATTTTGATAACAATTCTTTTAGAGGAAGATGGGTTATTCGTACGTGAGTTGTCTTTATATTTGTTTGACTTCGCCTACAAGTCGCTGTCGTGGTTGTATCTATTAAATCTCAACAAGAATTTTGATCCTTTCAATCTTGCAATTGCTTTAATTGGAAAAGAAGGCTCTGAGGAAATTTAGTTAGTTATTTAACTCACAATTAATTGTACTGATTGCAGAAGGGTATTAAAGTTCATTGAAGCAAAATATGCACTGCAGTTCACTGTCTCTTTCTGTCCGTGTGTCAGGCTACAGAAAAAAGACCTGAATGAACACTGGGTGAAAAGGAAGGCTGGTTGAGAGGCTGCTCGAGAGTTGCACAACTTTAGGAAGGGGAGAAGAGCAAAAGGAGCAGGTGTGACTGCCACAGGAGAGTGCAGAAGAGGAGATCAGAAAAGAGAGGTTGTTGAAATATTGCTTAACTTAAGCATTAGGCAATCAGCTCTTATTTTGAGGTCTGTACATACCTTAAAGGTCTGTAATACCATGAAGTTACGTTTATGTTATTCTTTGGAATTATTTATATACCTGTAACAGAGCTTTGACATCTGTTTATAGAAGGTTTTAGTTTATTCTTACTTAAATCTTACTGATCCTGTTCAGTAGATCAACCATTTTCTGCTTGAATATACTGAAAAAAGCCACTTCTGAGTGGTTCTGTGGGTGCGAACAGAGCGTGAACATGCACAGGGTCAAAGCTGTGTTCAGCTTTCTGAAGAATAAATTTAAAATACTCTGTTTGTCTAGTAAAGCTCAGTAAATTGGCCACTTTCGCACAGGTTCAAAAGCTCCTCCTTGTGTGGAATTAGACTCCATCTGGGATCTTAAGGTTGTTCTGACTCACTTGGTGGTCTCGATGAAATTTGCTAGTGAGGTAAATACAAAGCAAATGCAGTTTCTTACAAATCTGATCTGTTTGCAGTGAGAATCTTCCAGAAGAGGTGCACGCTTGGAAACCAGCACAGGGATTTCTTGATGCACCAGTGTAGAAACGCTCTTGCCTGCAATCGTGGCAGAACTGTACTTGTTCTGCAAAACACAACACAAGAAGTTACGTTCTTACGTAACTCCTTCCAGGCTTTCATCCGTGCAGGTGTGGCCCAGGTGCTGGGACTGGTGAACATTTTTGGGCTGTAAAGGCAGGCAGTGATTGTGTGTGTCCACAGGTGGTGAGACACATCCTTTTCTCTTCTCCTTGTATCTTGGACTGGTTCCTCTGCAGAGCAATTTGAAGCAGCTTTGGGCTGCTAAATCTGTCCCCTGGGTTCTGCGGCCACGTGGAGCTCAGCCTTTAAGCAGCTGGATAATCTCTCCTTGGAACAAGGGTACTGGTGTAACTGGTTTGACTGGTAACAGGGGCGGGATGTCAGTGCAGGGCACCCCTGCATCTTTCTTACTTGCTTTGAGCTGCTGAAGTTGCCTGAATTTCACAACAGTCCTATCAGAACTCGAGCAAATGGCAGGGATTATTTATGCTGTCAGAGTATAAACACAGGTTTGGGGTTTTAAAAATGAAAAATACAAAAAGAGAGTTCCAGTACCTTTGAATGATTGTAACTGATAAGCACAGTCTCTAGAAAAGTAAATGGGTAAAATTTAAGATACTGATTTTTTTTGTTTATTCTCAAATAGTGATACTGTTTTTTTCTTTTTTTCTTATTTAAAAAAATGAACAGAGGGGCTGAAGTTCTGCCTAACAGCACAGATTAATTAAAAACCCATGTTCCAGTTCTCTGACATACCATCAAATTTCCATTCATTGTGAAATAACTGGATGTCATCATAATACAGCAATATTCCAGCATTAGCTTATTCTGTGGATGGCTGTGGGGTGATGTGAAGTCAGCGGGTTTTGCTTTCACTGAGACCTAAGGGAAGCTTTCAGACTGACCTAGAGAATTCAGATTTCAGATGCTTCTCTAGATTGGTGGAATCATTTTTTCCTGAATTTTTCTGTGTTTTGGTTTTTTTTTTTTTTTTTTTTTNCTGTGTTTTTTTTTTTTTTCATTCTCTGTCCTTATTGTAGTACTCCGGAGTTTACAAGTGGGGTTTTTGGAAAGAAAATTATTTGTATCCCTGATTTTTGCCAAATTACCACGAAGGAGCAGAAGTTACATGGCGTGACTGGGAAGGATTGTTATGTGGGAAATGGGGATCTGCGCTGGTCTTTATCAGGCATGGGTGGCTTCCCGCAGGAAGTAATTTTAAAATGTTTGGGAATACTTGATACAGCAGTAGGCATGAATCGAACTGTGTGGGTGAAATAACAGGATTGAGACTGTCTGAGCCTTTGCAGAGTAACTCTGGTGAACCACTCCCAGCGGTTGGGCTGTTCTCTGTAATTAGCTCTAATTTAAATGTTCTGCTACTGTTTTTTATAGTTAACAGTGGATCAAATATTTACAGCAGCCGAAAACCCGGGAAAAACTTCAACTGAGGCTCCTTCTCTGGTGAGATCGTGGAGTGCATTAACACATTCCTGCTTAATTAATTAGCTGCGCTTATATCACGAGACTAATTCTAGTGCCTGATGCGTTATTTGGGCAGGCGCTAAGAACTCCTCGTGGCCAGGCTTCTCCTTCCCCGGAGGGCTCTGGCAGGCGGCAGTGCGGCGGTGAATTGCGGCTGCCAAAAGCAGAGTTACTGCCGGGGGGTTCTGCTCGGAAAGCTGAGCTGGGCGGCATGGGGGTGCAGCAGCAGGGGGAGAGGGGCGGTGTGACGTCACACGGAGCGAGGGCGAGCCCGGCGTGACGTCACTGGTGGCAGTGAGCGGTNGAGGGCGCGGCGGGTGCGGACGGGGCGTCCGCGGGTCCCGCTCGTCTCTCGGTGCAGCCGAGTCCCCGTCCCGCTCTGCTACTCCGGCACGTCCCGAGGAGGAGCCGCTGCCTGGCCTGTCCCGTGCCGCTGACCCCGCGCCTTGGAACCGCCAGGTAAATCCGGGAGAGCGCCCGGGATGGGTCCCGGCGGAGAGCGCCCGTGGGGGCCGTCGGGGTCCCCGCTCTGAGGGCGTCGCACCAGGAGGCTGCTGCACTTTTAGGGTCTCTGGGACCGGTTTGTATTTTTAAATTTAAACGCTTTATGATTTTTAATGTTGGCTGGTACGTGGGCAAGCTACAAAGTTGCTGTTGTTCCTCTCCCCCGCCTCATTCTGCACCATCACTTCCTTGCGTTTCAGGGCTGTGGATGGAAACCTCGTGCCCATCCCACCATCTTCACCTTCCCTCAGACTGTGCGCCTGCAAGGGGTAGTAATTCTTCATTTCTACATTCATTATTTGCTTTAAATAATAAAAAAGTCGAATCAGATTGTGTTTCCATAATGAATAAACTCCTAGGAATCCTTTGCACCGCTTAATTTAGAATTCTGAGTATTAATAGAAATTTCTGTCCTCACATATCTTTCTATGCTGTGCATCTCAAATGAGTTGCTCAGAGTTAAATAATTTGGAAACTTTTTTCTTTTCCAATTTTCATCGCTGAGGAAAGGGTTAACCTGAGCTTTCCTTGCAGTAACAGAGTGGAGAGAATCTGTAGAAGTTGCTTTTTCTCTTAAGAGTATGATTTATTACAGGCTTTATGTCGCTGCTTTTAGAGAGTTCTTGCACGTGTGTTTATATTTCCAACAGGATTTCCTAAAGGACAAAAAAGCAAATACTCAATGTCATGGATAAAGCTGCAAAGAGGAGTTCCATGTTTTTTCCCAGAATATAAATAAAAACACTTAACTTCTGTATGCCTGTGATTAAGTCTGTTCCTTCATTCGTCTTTGCAGTAATAAGCATATACAGAACTGTATTTTAATGTGCAGGACAAGCAAATAAAGAAACACGTATGAGAGACAAAGACTTGATTCTCTCTGAACGTGTCATCACGTTTTAGAGCACCTGTCATCCCTTCACGCTCGGGCTGCTTCACGGTCCACAGAGTTGATGTGTAGTAAACTTGTTACCAGTGAAGCATTTTTCCTCCTAAATTACAGACTCAGAGATGTTGCANGCTGCGGCACTTGTCCGAGGCGCGCCGTGACGTCACCGTGACGCCGCGCGGGGCGGCGCGTTGCCGGGGCGACCGGACGCCGCGCGCGGGNCAGGAGGCTGCTGCACTTTTAGGGTCTCTGGGACCGGTTTGTATTTTTAAATTTAAACGCTTTATGATTTTTAATGTTGGCTGGTACGTGGGCAAGCTACAAAGTTGCTGTTGTTCCTCTCCCCCGCCTCATTCTGCACCATCACTTCCTTGCGTTTCAGGGCTGTGGATGGAAACCTCGTGCCCATCCCACCATCTTCACCTTCCCTCAGGCTGTGCGCCTGCAAGGGGTAGTAATTCTTCATTTCTACATTTATTATTTGCTTTAAATAATAAAAAAGTCGAATCAGATTGTGTTTCCATAATGAATAAACTCCTAGGAATCCTTTGCACCGCTTAATTTAGAATTCTGAGTATTAATAGAAATTTCTGTCCTCACATATCTTTCTATGCTGTGCATCTCAAATGAGTTGCTCAGAGTTAAATAATTTGGAAACTTTTTTCTTTTCCAATTTTCATCGCTGAGGAAAGGGTTAACCTGAGCTTTCCTTGCAGTAACAGAGTGGAGAGAATCTGTAGAAGTTGCTTTTTCTCTTAAGAGTATGATTTATTACAGGCTTTATGTCGCTGCTTTTAGAGAGTTCTTGCACGTGTGTTTATATTTCCAACAGGATTTCCTAAAGGACAAAAAAGCAAATACTCAATGTCATGGATAAAGCTGCAAAGAGGAGTTCCATGTTTTTTCCCAGAATATAAATAAAAACACTTAACTTCTGTATGCCTGTGATTAAGTCTGTTCCTTCATTTGTCTTTGCAGTAATAAGCATATACAGAACTGTATTTTAATGTGCAGGACAAGCAAATAAAGAAACATGTATGAGAGACAAAGACTTGATTCTCTCTGAACGTGTCATCACGTTTTAGAGCACCTGTCATCCCTTCACGCTCGGGCTGCTTCACGGTCCACAGAGTTGATGTGTAGTAAACTTGTTACCAGTGAAGCATTTTTCCTCCTAAATTACAGACTCAGAGATGTTGCAAAAAAAAAAAAAAGGTTTTCCTTCTTTCTTCCTTTCTTTCTTTGATTGCCCAGTGTAATCGTCCCTAGTCCTCAGAATGGTGATATTTATGGAATGTTGCTGGTAATTTTACTCACATTAAGCCTGTTTTACGGTGCGAGACATGGGGATTATAATACCCATCATTTACTTATCTCATCCCAACATATTTTTAAACCAGCTGCTACATGTGTATGAACTAGCCCAAGAAGCCAGCTCTGCATTTCATAACCGCTGAGGTTTGCCACGGGTGCTGACCCGTCCTGGCCCGGATATTTCTCCTCCTAACAGCAGAAATGGGAGATGTTGAGGGGCTGAAATGTGATTGGTACCGACATCTGTCTGCGCACTGACAGAGAGAAGCCTCCACCACTGAATCACCACAGTGACACTGCTTGAAAGTGCTCTCAGGGTGAGGGGAAAAGGACACGGTGACTTCAGGGACTGATCTGCACTTACCTGATAGTGGCATCTATTTTCCTCGGAAATTTTGGACTCGTACAGTCTGCGAGGACCTTTCTCCTTTTAATCTGGCTATTTGGCACATTTTACAGCAGATTTCGTTTAGATGGAATTGCTAAAATGGTATGAAATTTTCTATAGGACTTGTCCTCTGCTTTGTGGCTTTTTTTTTTCTTCTTTTTAAGTCTCATGACTGTGGGAAACCAAAGAATTTTCTCGGTGGGTTCTGGGTCTTTTCCTTCTGATTTAATTCAGCTGCTCTTTTGAGAGGATGAAGGCTTACAGTTACCTGCTGCTGTGATTTCTGTTTCCACCAGCAAAACAAGCAGAAGAAAGGGCTGGAACAGCTTCTGGAGGGAGAGAAAATCAGGGCGATTTCGTGTATTTTAAGCGTCTTTTCTTTTGGAAAGAGGGTGGTGCACAAGAAGCATCTACATATAGTATGCTTTTAGTAACAAGTTACCAGGTGTTATCTAGGTGTATTTCCTCTCAAATTCTCTACAATTCTTGCTTTGTAAATCAAAAATTTGT
Organism: Mystacornis crossleyi; assembly: GCA_013400655.1. Lineage (NCBI taxonomy): Eukaryota > Metazoa > Chordata > Aves > Passeriformes > Timaliidae > Mystacornis > Mystacornis crossleyi. The sequence continues at coordinate 12,052 of VYZQ01042841.1, forward strand.
GCGTGGCTTTTAAGTTCTGTTATTTATGGGATCTGTTTTAAGGTACTTCAGGAAAGGTCCCAGTTGCTTTCCAAGCCTGGGTCCCTCCTGAACTCTTTAGCTGTGTGTTACTTAAACGTGAAGCTCTTGATTAATGCCTGCAGTTCTTTCCCAGCATATGCCAAAACATTACTTTGAACTCTTACTCTGTTCCCCGGTGCTATACATAAAATCCATTCGGAAAAAGAAAAAAAAAAAATCCACCTAAACTCATCCTGGTTTTTAAGGTGTTTACTGCTGTCCTTAGATGCGTTGTTGTGGTGTTCAGCTTGAAGCTGAGGAATCAGAGGGTTTTGGAACGGCTCATCCTGGCTGATAAGGAGTTAGGAGTGTCAGGTGCTCGGGATGAGAGCTGAACGAGATTCAGGTGTCCTGGCTCCGAAGTATTGATGGCCCTTAAATCGGTATCCTGGCTGGGCTTCTCAGTAATGGCAATCAGCTGTGCTGAACGGATGGGCAGAGCAAGAGAGAGCAAAGCTGAGAGTAGAAGGGTTGTGGGAACACATAACTGTATTTGAATGTGAGTAAATTTACATTAAAATTCCCCTCTGTAACTTCGGCTGTTTGTTCTGAGATTGTGAGAAGCCTTTCTGTTGTATTAGAGGTGTGATTTCCCCTCTGGAAAGAGGCACCTCAGAGGAATGGTGGATAATACCTGCTGCTCTTGGGCTGGGTTTGGTGTGTTTTGTGCATCTGCTTCTCCCTCAGGGTTTTACATATCCCTGAGAATGTGTAAGTTTTGTCCAAAAAGCCTCAGTACTTGACTTTAATGCTGTGGTAAACACTTCCCACAGTAATTTATGGAGTGCTGCAGGTAAAGTAGATCAAGCTGTAGCAAACCTTGCAGTGAGACTTGCTAAAAACTCTTTCTCTTCTAGGCTTAAGTAGCCAAAGATGAGTCGTGGATTCTCAGAAAACAATAACTTTCCCTATGACAACAACCAAATGGTTTTGGATATGATCCTGTGTTCCCTAATTGGTGTTCCTCAGCCTATCAACTGGGACAGTGTGGCAAGGCTGGTGCCAGGATATACATCCAAAGAAGTGAGTTTACTAATAAAAGAATTTGTATGCTTTAAGCAGTGCTTTATGGAGAAGAAAACATTTCTCGGGGAGGGAGGGAGGGAAACTGAAGTTAAGGGTTTTTTTTCTAAGGTAATTTACACCTAACTGAAAATGTTAAACGACCAGTAGATTGGAAAACAGTGGGTGGGTGGGGGTTGTTTTGTTTCTACAGAACCTGAGCATTGAAATTAAGAAAGGCATTCTGCATTTTATTTCATTAGAACTTATACAGAATAAGAATGAAAATTACTGGAAAGGAAAAATTTAAAAGTGTAATTAAAAAAGGGAGCTGTGCTACTGTATTCCAAACTCCATCGCTAAGACGTGGGGGAAAGGATGCCAGTGCTCACTAACGTCATGCAGGTTGTAGTATCCTTGCTAGGAAACCTAGTAACTCTCTGTGCTTGTTGTTACAATTCTAAACCAGGAGGATTTACACATCTCTGTTAGGTGAAGAGTGCAGTTGCTTCTTTTTTGGTCCTCCAAGATGTGGATTTTTCTTTCTTTGGTTGGAGTAGAGTTGGAAGAACCTCTGTATACTTCTCTTTCTGGACTGCTGAATTTCCTGGTGAAATGCCTCTTTTTTTTTTTTTTTAAATAATGATTTTGGCTTTTTCATTTCTGAGAGGGTGTAAGCTAAGAAAAGAAAATATCTTTTGCCCTTGTGATTCAGCAAAGCTGAAAGAAAACAAGCCAGTGGTCTTGACTTTCTTGCAAACCTAATCAAGTGTGTCAGCTCACAGTTATAGCAGTGCTATTGGGCTTTGCTGTATCCTTGTATTTAGAACATAAAAATGAAGGATTGGGTGTAGAATGTAGCCATTCCAATGGCTGTGGAATGTTACTGCCTGCAAAGTGCTTTGGGACGTCTCTACTGTTCACTTTTCAATGTGCAGGCAGCACTGTGCACATTAAGCAAATAAAATAACTCTCAGTGAGCTCTCTCCTCATATTAACGAATGTGATTGATTAGTACATGTCTGATTAAGCTGTTTTTAAAGAGCTAAATGTCTCATATATGGAGTCCTTGTTTAAGGCAGTTCCATAAAAGCACAGATAGCCCTTTATTTATCTCTTGTATGTAGTAGACTGGCATCACAAATTTGAGACACTGTGAATATCAGAAAGATGTCCCACTGTGCCCCTGGTCCAGAGGGGCACTGCCACGGAACAATATCTGTTAACCCAAAATAAATAAATAAAAACACCTGGTGGAATAGAGCCCAACACCTGTGTCACAGGAGGATCACCTGTAGAATTAAGTACAGATTTACTTGTATGTGCAGGTTACCTCTGTGTAGGACTTTGCTGGACCAAACCTGTAATTATGACTGTGTTGGTACAAATTTACAGAATGGAAAGACTTTCTAGTTCATCACAAACAGGGAATGGGAAGTATATAGAACGGTAGTGGGAATGAAAAATTAATAGAACTGCAGTGGGAAGCACCAGTCCCTTTTGTCCAAATTGGAATGGAGGTCATCAAGTAAAAGAATAATAGTTGTGAATCCATTTCTATAGCCACTCTTAATAACATTTGACCATATTTATCGTAAAAGAACTAGTTACAAAGTGAGAATTCGAGCTCTCCTCATAACTCTCCCTGTTGAAAATGGGCCTTAAAATCACACGGTGTAAGGAAATGAAAGTTGAAACCGGTTCTATCTAATTTTTTCTCTTTCCGTTAGAGTATTTAATTATGGTAGCTATTATTTTGCTGTGTATTTATATACTTTCCTGATACCACTAACTAAATAAGAAGCATTATAAGATTGATATCAGTAACTGTTCGTGTGCAAAAGATGTGCAATATCCATCTCAAATCATAATTATTAAAAATGTACTGAAAGCTACTGCTTCATTGTCCTATCATTTAATCTTGTGACAGTGTGCAAAAAGGTTTGATGAACTAAAAAGCAGTGGAAGTTCACCTGTTGACAACCAATATAATCCCCTGATGGCTGCTGGTGGGAGTCCTGTGGAAACTTTAGCTACGTACATCAAATCCTCCTTGCTCGATACACAGCCAGAGTTTCAGGAGCCTGCTATTGGGCAGGATTCCATTACTATAACTGGTATGTTTTCAGTCGTTCTGAAATATATTGGCTTTGATGATCAGTATGTGCATGCTTCTGTCCTGAGTGGTTAAGTCCACCCAGGAGTAATAGTCATTCATCTTGGGAAATTTTAGTGTAAATATCATGCATACAACAAGGCACTTGCCATTAGTTTAGTTTAAGAATTAATGTGTGCTTGGGTGTTTTTGATAACTTGTCCTTCCGAGAGGCATAAATCCTTCTGCTGAATCCTCTGTTCGGGAGTTTTGGTGGTGTGCTGTTAACCCTGCAGCCATTTGAAGTCACATCAAGGAGTGTTATTAAAATAACTGCAGAGTATTGTGACAAAGAGCTGCAGGAAGCTGAGGAGAGGTGATCCCTCGAGGGCAAACCTTCCACTCACAGCTAGAAGCCCTCTGTTTGCCATGGGTGGGTACAGAGGAGTCGGAGCAAAATGTAGCTAATTTTTACTTCAAGGCAGTGCTGTGATGACATAAAATGTGTCTTAGTCAATTATGTGTCCCAGTAATTATTGGGCAGAAGAGGACCAATCCCAATAGTTGTAAATTCAATCAGCACGATTAAACATTGTTAATAATTCCTTAAGTACAACTTCTGACAGAAGTTGTAATTAAATGTGTGAGTGTTATTCTCTGATTTTCAGTACAAACTGAGATGTTCCAGTGACTATAGGACTTGGTAAATGCATTGCATTGCATGAGAAATTTACTTCAGTGATGGTTAAATAATTTCTGCATTAAAAATGAAGATGACAGTGAAACATTTAAACAACGTGTTCTCTCTTAAAATGTCCTTCACTGCAGCTTTCACTGTCCTCTTTGCAGCAGAAAAACAGCTGTTTGAACTTTGAAGCAAGTGTTTTTAATAATTCTAATCAAGGGATGCCGATGGAAAACTTTATACGGAGTGTCAAGGCTGAAAGTGCTTCCCATCAGCTTTCAATGATGTGGTTCCGCACACGATGTGGGATAAGCGCTGCTGGCACCCACAGGTCCCTGTGTACAGGATTAGCAGCTTCCCAGTAGGCAGTGAACGAGCTAACCCTGCTTCTGGACCTCCTTAGACAATTAGTGCATGTTTTCTTTCTAACGGTGGAATACATGTAATGACTATTAATGCAGTTAAGTCCACTCATGTCATGTTTCCTATGACAAGATCCTAGCCTGAGATTATTCTCTGCTTTCTTTGTGACTTTTGATAAATCATTTGCCTTGTTTATGTGTAATTTATGTTGATATGAAATTAGGGTAATTAGTTTTTTTTCCTCACAGGCTTGGGTGAACTCACCTTCTTAGTATTTGTGAGGTACTTCTATATTTCAGAATTGGGGATTTGAGAAAATCCTATTTGTAAATGTTTTTTGTTTAATTAATTGCTTCCTAGTGGATTTATTCACATTAGCTTGTTGTTAGGATCAAGAATTATGGGCCTGTTTGCATTTGTTTGTAGTCATGAGTAACATCAAGAAAAAGCAAATCAGACCATGCTCATTCTGAGCTGCATTCTGGTTTTGGCTGAGTTATAAAAGCTCATTTAATGCTTGCTAATTATAAGGCAAACTGCTGGTAAGTCCCTCTGATTGCATCTCATGGCAGTAAATGAGCCCATAGGATAGCCTTTTACCCAAAGTATTTATTACAAGGTTTCAAAAGTTAATCAATCCTGTAAGCTTTGCGGGGTGGGGGGAGAAAAAAAAATCTGAAGAAATTTATGGTGAAGTTCAGATGTCCTTCCCCGTGTTGACAAGGAATTTGTTAATATTTGCAGACAGAACTCTCCCATACCACAAATTTCCACAGTCCCTTCTTTTTAATAAAAACTCACACCTTTGATTCCAAAGCCAGGGCTCCCCCTTCACCTGCATGCAGGGCTGCCCAGAAAGCTGTGGCTTCACCAGCCCTTCCCAAGGTTTCACTGGGAGTGAATCTGCTGAGTGACTCTTCCCCTTCTGTTAACTGTGCTCCTCTATTAAGGCCTTGCTAAGGCTTAACTGTGCAAGGCCTTGGGCTGCATCTTTGGAGAAAGTTTTGTTTCTTCTGCCTCTGGTGCGGTAATTTTGCTTTCCTGAAGGGAATAACTGCTGTGTTCTGAACCATATCACTTTTGTTGTCAGTCTGCTGCAGTTGTTTAGCCATAAGATGAAGAGGTCTGTCTTAATCTTCTTCAGAAGAGTACAGCCTCTTACGTTACACAGGAGGGAGAAGATCTTTCTGGAACTCCCAGAAATCTGAGAGAATGGCATAATCATGGGAAATCACCACCTGGTGGGTTTTCATCAGTGGAAGACAGATATGTGCCCTCCCACTGTTTAAAAAAGACAATGATCTTTCTGACTTTTAAGCAAGATCACTGAAGTTTCAGATTGCAGTAATCCATTCACAGTTGGAAAAGAGCGTTCATTGTTTTAACCCTTGATCCAGAACTCAGTGGATTTGGTGACTGAACTCCTGGACTTCACGAGGTTGTTGTGTCCACTTTCTACTGCTTGTAGTGCCTTTGTGAAGATCAGATATTTGAAGTGCATCTGTCTTTTATCCCTGGAAAAAATATCTGTGATGTAGTTCGAGGACCAGGCAAATTTTATGGTCTGTTCTCTTTGAACACTGTTTTATGTGATCAGCTGGTTTAAGCCGCATGTGTGAGAAATTTGGCAAAAACAGATACATCCTAAGAGTCTTGTGTGCTTCCTTTTGGAAGCTGCTCATTTCCAAAGCTGGCGCATGATGGGTAAAGAGCGGGATAGGTCACGGCAGAAGCTTTGATGTGGCAGGGTTTGAGGAGCCACATCCCCCAAAGCAGACAAGGAGAGCTAAAGGGATGGCTCACATTCCCAGAAGGAAGTGCTGAAGGCTGTGAGTCTTAAGCTCGGTGTTGAGCCAGGAGTGATCTGGGTTTGTAGCCAAGTGTCTGGGCAACCCAGCAGTGTTGCTGCTGGGAGTTCCCAGTGCATGGCACTCCGAGCAGGAATTTGGATTGTTTAGTAGCCCTTAGGGAAGCAGATTTGTAGCTAGCTGTGTGCCATTGCTCCACCATGACAGCCAGACTTCAGTTTGCATTTCCAAGATGCTGAAGAGCAAAAGTTCAGGAGTTTTTGTTCTAATGCAGCCTTTTTTCCTTACATTGAAGGAAGGCCCAGTGCAGCCTCCACAAGGAGTTGTTCTTCAGAATCTGAGAAAGATCCTGTACAAAACAGTGGAGAAAGTAGTGATGAAACCCAAGGGTAAGAAAAGCTTTGTGTGTTCGTTATCTAGGGGATTGTAGAACTGACAGGAAGATGTCTAAATTGCTCGTCTTTTTCTACTACCAGAAAGCAAACAGCTGGAAACATCCTAATAAATGCTGTAAGAAATTTGCAAACCTTCCATTGCTACAGAAATACAAGGAGCTGGTTTGAGAATGTGTCGTGTGCAATAAGATATAAATCTGTGCATAGTGTTCCTCTGGGTGATTGATCATTCCTGGGACAGGCATGGGAAACACACCTGATTTTAAAAAGGAATGGAACAAGTTTGATGATCAATTACACTTACAAAAATATTCTGTGAGCACAGATTTGTCCTGTGTGAAAGCAGGAAAAGAAAGCTGTAAATGAAAAATTTTCCCATGAGTTCAAATAGCCATCCAGGTCACTTTCATTCCATCACATCCCAGTTTTTGATACTGTATGAATACACATAGAATAATGTTTGTTTGAAACCTAAGCATCTCTCTGTAGAGACAGCATTTACTGATTCTAGCTTTGAGCTTTTCTTAAGAAATAAACATGTTAATGTATGATAAACCAATCTTAATTTCCATAGATGAAAATTGCTGTTATTGTCCCTGGTGCCTCAGTGACTTTGGTGTCTATAGCTGGTTACTCTTTTAAGGAAATTAAGAAGGGAGAAGAAATAAGTTCTCCATATAATTCAGGTTGTATCCTATAACAAAGAGGTGACAAAATTGTGGAATGGAGCTAGAAATTTTCTATTTCTGCTCCCTTAATTCAATCACTCTGATTTTCTGTAAGGGATATGCATCTGTCTTCTTCACCTATCCAGCAATAGTTTCTATTAATAGTAATAGCTGCAATTTGTTCTCCCTCTGTTAATAAAATCCTGTTGGTGACATTAGTGTTGCAGCGTGTGATCCAGAGTTGGAGACGAGTGTCCTAATTGGCTTGGGCTCCTAATTTGCTTTGTGGCTTTTTATCTTTTGAGGCCGAATATGGTGATCCACGTGTGTGACGAAGCCAAAAGCCTCAAGGAAGATTTTGTGTGCCCTCGAGACCTTTTGGTTTCCGAGATGAAATACTTTGCTGAGTACCTGTCGGTGGATGCCCAGCGCTGGGAGGAGGTGGACATTTCCGTGCACTGTGACGTTCACATCTTTGACTGGCTGATAAGATATGTCAAAAGGAACTCCAAAGAGTCTGAGGCTACTGAAATGCCCACTTTAGGTAAAAGTAGATCATTTCTTTGTACGTTCATTATGTTCTGTACTAATTGAAGATGAATGGCTTTGACGCAGTTGAGCCCCAGTCTGTTTCTGACTGTTCTCATTTGTTAGAAAAGTGTTGCAACAGAGATCTTTTGGTCATTTCAGCAGATGTCTGCTTTGCTAGCACTGACAGCTTTGAGGAAACATGTTGAAAGTTGAAACAATAAAAAAGCCCCAGTATATTTTGGGGTGTGATATTTTAAATTAAGACTCTTCAGACCTCCTCTGGCCAAGGACAGGGTGGTAGATTTAAAATGCTGATGATTGGTTTGTTTGTTTCTCCTCTGCTCCCTGTTGGTACCGTTGCAATGTTTTCTGCAATGTCAATGCAATCCAGTACAATGGTAGAAGAGTCTTTCCCTTTATGGATTTTTAGGCAAGTTTTTAATTTTTTAAATGAGCCTTTGTTACCACTTTTTAAAATATAACATTACTCTCTTGGTTTGTTTATAACTTGCAATGCAAAGGTTATGTTGAGGAAATCTCAGCTGGGTGTGATGGCTACAGATGGAAGTTAATCTTGTGTAATTGTTTAGTCATTGTATCCCTGTGAAGCCTCCTTTTCCAATTCTAATAAATTCCAGATTGTTGTAGTTGTATTCTGGCCACTGAAATGGTAAACCAAAAGTTTGTTTCTTAAGGTGGTTACAAGGTTCTACATACTAGAAGATGGAATGACAGGTTCATTGCTAAAATAAGAGCTAACACAGATGCTGAATATGAAGAGGGAGGGATGTGGTACGAAATTACCAAAAAGCTCATGTAAAAAACCCCACCTTTTTTCTGTTTCCTTTTAGAACCATCAAATGTTATATCAATCCTTATTTCTTCTGAGTTTTTGAAGATGGATTCGTTAGTAAGTATTAAGAAAGATTGATTTTTCTGGCATGAGGGCACAGTTAATTAGCAGGTGTCTTAACAGCTTGGTTGTTGTGCTTTGGCTGTT
>VYZQ01042850.1:0-11840 GCA_013400655.1 Mystacornis crossleyi
TTTAAGTACAATCTTCTATTTCTGATGAAAAGAGAAAAAAGAAAGAAAGCTGTGTTACCCCTGTGGAGTACTTTGCATACATGACCCCATTCCATTCTCCTTCAATGGAGCAGAAGGGTTTCTTGTCATTTGGAGAACTAAAGAGAAACAAACAGTCATTTCTCAGCTGTATTACAGCAACTGAAAAATCCTAAAGGATCAAAACTTGGTCCTAGTTTCTGTAAAGTCTGGTTTGTATCAGCCCTCAAAGTGTCACACCCAGTAGAGAAGAGAGGAGGGTTCTGTTTACAAGGGAGCAGCTTGGCATGAATGAGTGACATAAACCCTAACAGGAAGCACTGATCAGGGTAAGACAGGCCTTGCCCGAGGGCTGGATCTGCGTTTAGAGTTTAGGAAAGTAGTTACAGGCCTTCCACACAGATTTAGGGTGGGGACTTTAAGCTGAGAAATGTTTCACAATCAGCTTCTTCCCCAGACTACTGGGAAACACAAGACACCAGTTTTTAAATGACATCTATCAATGTGTCAAGGCATCATTTAAAACCAAGTTAAACCTCATTTTGTCAGCATCCACTTGCTGACATCACAGCACATCTCCAAATATGATGAGAATCTCCACTGAATTCTCTGTGCTGGGCATGTGCACAGGGTTTAACCAAAATCCACCAAACCACAGGAAAAGTAAGTAAAGTTTGCAGCAGAGCTTTAACTGATGCAGTAAGAACAGTACCCTAAGGCTTGCTGCAGTGTTTGTATTTTTAGGAGAGGTAATGATGGAGACACTTTGGATGATTCACGACAGCAAAGTTCCCTCTGGGAATCAGCTGAGGATGTTTTCAAGCAGGATAAAGTAGGGCACAGGCCTGTGCAGCTTCCTCTCACAAATTTGGCTTTAAATGGCATCCCATGACAGGTAAATCGTGAACTAAGTTCTTCTGGGTGTTGCTGAGAGTATTTTACACTCTTGATTGTCTTGTTAAAACTGTTGGCATTTAAGGAAGGAAAAAGTGAGATGAAGAAAGCTGCTTACAAAATTTCAGCTGTAATTCGGTGCTTCTTTCCTCCATAAAATGGTTTTGTGTGGAAGACAATGGAAGCGTTGTAACCTGTCTTTGAGCAATTAATGCTGCACTCCCCACCAAGCTCTATCCATGGCACAGTGAGAATAGACCTGCAATGAAAAATGTATAAATGCTCACATTTATAAGCTCTTGACCAATAAATACTAAGCATGAAATATTACAAGGCATTAAAAATGAAAATATCAATTAGAGAATTTACTTGCCTTCCATAGCCATTAGGAAAAGTCAAAATATAGTGTTCATCATGATCTAGGCATGTGACACACCCTGTGAAATAAAAATAAAAATGGATTTTAAAAACATTGAGCAAAACCCTCTACAAAACTTTTCATAATGATCTCTTGAAATACGTAATTTTAAAAAGGTGCCATGGAAAGGAAAGGTGAGGAGCTTTATTTTTAATGGATGCTGAGAATGCCCAGCTTCTGGAGGAGGCAGGGATAGCTGTACTTCTGGGAAAACCTGGGCCCTAAATGCTTCCAGCACACAGAGTGTGTGGAAGGAATCTCTGGTTCCCAGACACATAAGCTCCAGTTACATAAATACAGCCATTCCTTCTATTTAATACAATGACTTTATGTAAATTTTTTTATTAAAAAGCTTAGTTACAGAATTTAATTTCTCTCTTCTGCTGTTCAGTTTACACACACATACCTTGCCCTATGTTATGGACCCCAATAGACATTCCTAGGAATTTGGACTTGGTCCATATGTGAGCATTGAACTGTATCCTCTTGCTAAAACACTCTGCGTAGAACGCTGAAACTGAAGAAAGAGGTAGGTAGGTATTAAAAACAGCAGCACAAGACATTGATACCATTGTTTCCAAATTCATTCATTAGGAAACATCCCCAGGTGCCTCACGCTTATGTAGCAACAGAGTTTGCAACTCCTTTCTCACAAAAGCAGTTTATAATTTTTCAATTTCTATAAATATTCAGCTTTTAAATCTGGAGAGAAAGTGTAAATCCAGGATTTAAGCCAAGAGCTGATTTAACTGTGAGCCCTCTCCAGCTGCCACCTCTGCTGGCAAAGGCACTGTCACAACTTACTTGGAGGATGGTGAGAGACCTGCTCTGCCACAAAGGTGACGTTGCTTTTACTGACCCAGGGGACTGGTCCTTCCGAGACCGGCTCCTGCGGGACAGCGGAGAGCATTCATCACTGACAGTGCCTGCAAACGCTTCCCGGAGAAGCTGCTTCCATCTTGAAAGGCTCCCTAAGATGTCCTGCAGTGATTTTAATGGATTTGCCAGTTTGCTGATGGGGAATAACTCCTTAGTCCTGGAACTATGATACTTTCTAAAGGATAGAGTTTCTACTCTCTTATTTTTAAGTATAAATGTCTTTAATTGTCCCTCAAAAAAACAGTTAAACTGAAAGACTCATGTATAAACTCAATCACAAAATAATTTTTAAGTGGCAGAAATAGTTTTTGGTTTTGCTCGTGAAAAAGTCTGATCTGCATATTAATAACGATCAGATTTCATGGACCACAAAACCATAAACTAATATTCGTTTCCTGTGGCAAAGAATGCAAAGTATAATTAATTCATAGTTAGAAGCAACGGAAGCCCAAATACAACACCGCCTTTATGCCAGCAAATTGGAGTGCAAACATTCACCTCAGAAACAAGATTTGAGCAAAAAAATTGGTGGGAAGCAAACGAAATGGGAAAAATACAGGGTTTATACCTAAATAATCACATTTACTTGGATGTATTACACTGAGGCTACATGAAGGCTGCTTCTCACAACAGCACCTCCCACACCATCACTTGCAACTTCCTAAGGCAAGAAGCCTAAATGTGGTGTCAAAAAAGAAAAACAACAACAAAATCCCCCACTGGGCTGCATTGGTTTGAAAAATAAAAACAAAAAATCAGAACTCTGGAAAGAAAGGAGTTCATAATCAGTGCTACGAAACAGTTCAGGAAAAAGGGACATTTTCAACATGTCAAGTAGTTCTTTAAAAAACAATAAATTTTGTTATGCAAAATTATTTTATGCTTTTGTCGAAAGAAAACAAGGAAGGAAGGGGGAAAGTTCAGGAAATTGCTATTTGTTTGCTGCAAATAATCAAATATGAAGTTAAATAATTACATACCCTTTCTTTTACACAGAATGCTATTTAAGCACAGCATGATCCGTTTCAGCCAGTGACTTAACAAAGTTTTGGGCTGCATCTCTGCATTCTGGGCCCCAAAAAACACACCACAAGAAACTCACCATGTCATCTTCACCTTCAGTGCCAGGCAACACCCAGTGGCATCGGAAGATCTCCCCCAGAATGGGATTGTAAGGCTTTTTAGCAACTGACCCTTTCCTTCCTGCATGGAAAGCTGAGAGGTACCATTTAACCACCTGAACCATCCTCTCCTTGGGATCCTTCTGGTCACTAATGCTACAGAGAGAGGGAGAAAAAAAAGGACAGGCCAAGTGAAATATAAGCAGGTGCCTTGGATACAGGAAAGTTTTATGGGTGCTTGGTTGTTTTACTACTAGAAGTTTAACTGATTTGACTGCTTTTGAAGTTTAAATCAAAATCCAAGCAATATTCTTCAGAACTACCAACTTCTGGCAGCCCCCAAGGGCCATAACCAGTGTGAGAATCAGTGAATGCTCGTTCCAAAGTCAGATACCTGACAAACAAGTCCGGATGTGCAAAGAAGTCAGCATACATTTCCAACAGCGACCTCCTTTCCAGGATAAACGTTGGAAGAACAACCTGAGTGCAGAGAAACAAGGCACCGAGGTGAAGGTACTGGGATATCCTGTTCGAAAGCCAACTGTACTCACTGTAAATAGCAGAGCACCCACAGCATTGTGTGCTCTAAGCTGATTGTGAGCTGGAGCTCACCAGTGAGTTCTGACATTTGCAGGTCAGTTGGCACCTTCTACAAACCCCACGGTTCAAGAGGAACAGCCTCATCCTACAAGGATTCTAGTCCCACTCAGAGCACGTCAAAAGCTGTTCTGAATTACAGGATCACTGATGATTTAATTTCATCCCTGTGAACACTGTCAATTTTCAGTTACAGTCAAACACTCACTTGCAGTCACATCCTGTTATGTGTGTCTATCAAGATGAAGGTTAAGTTCTTCCCTACTACCTCCCAGAAGTCCATTCTTGTGGATCTGCTCAGTGGGACCCACTGTCATTAACTGTTGCTGACAAGGTACATGCTCATGATGCTTCCTGGCAGCCTAACTTGAGATCAGTAATTTTCAGCTATTCCAGGAATTCCCAGAGCAGACACAGTTTGGATCAATTCCTATTCAGAACTGCCAGAAACCTTGAGCAGTTCACTGGTGAGCTGCTGGCTGTTTCCCCAGAAAAGTGTTATCTGTTTATTATCTACTGTTCATTCCAGGCTGGACAGTTCAATTCATCCGCTTATGGAAACTTAAGGATAGAATTGATCTCTCCTACCCCTTTTCAGTCTGGAATTACTTGCTTAAATCTAACCAAGCTGCCTGGAAAGACCAACGCCTTCAGACTGCTGTTCATTCAGCCTTCAGACAGACACCAGCATGAATCTCATTCATGAAAAATCCAACTGTTTCCTTGCCAGACCTAAGTGTAGCATTTCAAAACACACGGGCAGCTTATTTACTCATTAAGATCCTAACTAAGCAATGCTTTTCACTATGATTACTTCTCCCTTTTATTTTATGTTTTATTGAATGTCACCGTACCCCGGGATCTTGTAGATCTTTGTTCCAGGAAGGTAAAGACAGGAGTAACATTTCAGCACTGCCCTTATGCCAGCTTCACAAGCACTCCACGAATTAGGTTCAAAGAGAACAAACAGCTACTTTCCACAGCAAACTATTTTCCCAAACAGATTTTAGCATCTGGATATACTTATTCTGCAGCTACTTCTCCCCTTCCAGTAAGAACTCCAATTCAAAAATACCATGCTAAAAAGATTAGAGCTTACCTAGCTCTTAGACCAAATATGCAGTTAAATGATTATATAAGCTTTCTTTTACACAGAACTTGGGGTTTACTCCCCTCCCATCCCCATGAACACAGCAAGTTTACCTTGGTTAAATCCATGCCTAATCTCACTTGTGACAAGAGATGCATGATAACACTTTTATGCTCCTCTACTGATTCTCCTTCCCCATCATCTTCTCGATCGTCAGGAGGATCGAAGAGATCTGAAAGACCAAATGGCTTTTGTTTTCCTCTAAACCCTCAAAACCAGACTGTATTTAATTAGCATGTATATAACTGTCAAAAAATACAGGTTTTAAATCCTACAATTCAGCCATCTTCCATTAGTAAAGAAACAGTAGATAAACCATTTCCCATAAGTACCTTGTCATAGATATATAGATGATCCTGCATATACTGACCCAGCTTACACAAAGATTAACAATCAATAACTCCTTACTGGAAGTTCACACAGGCCACTTACCAGCATCATTTGTGCCATTAGACATGGAAGAATTGAGGGACTCTGTGGTATCCGGACGTTTCAGGCTGCTTCCTGTGCTGCTCCGAGTCAGGACTGCAGCAGACCCTGAAGAACTAAAGAAGAGTAATAAATTCTCACAGTTCAAATGAAGTAATTACTGTCATTTGATATTCACAGACAAGGAATTTAGTGATAGACATCAATATATGTGCAGTGACAGACACTAATACGTGTGATGCACGCTAATTCACAGAAAACTTAGAATGGCCAGCCTGCAGCCGCAGATAACACCTGAAGGCTGAAAACAGCTGACTAATCCCTCTTTGAAATGTGTAGCAATTTGAATTTTTCAATTAATAAAAAAAGAAGAGTAAATAGAGATTTTGGGGAAAGGGTGCCAACTTCAAAAAGTATCTTTTAGCAAATGTGGGAGGGAATTGGCCATTTACCAAAGGCTGCAGCAAATGCACATGAAATGCACCATGGTCTCAGATTATAGCTCTGAGCTGGGGGATTCCCAGGTTTGGTTTATTTAAAGAGTTTGTCAATACATATATGATGGAATGGGAAGGAACAGAGGAGGAAACTGCCTCCCCTCACAGACAGCTGTCTGTGGCTGAGAGCAGAGGTAATCTCACTGTTACACAAAGTGGCTTTTTTACCGCCCCCACGTTTTTTTTTACTAATTTCTGTAAGCAGACAAGCCATGGTCTTGTAAATACAAACTGCATTCAGCACACACTGCCCACTGTCAGCTACTTACTCCATACATCGCTTTGGGGAAGAACTGCTCTGGTAGAATTCATCAGCATCATAGAACTCATCCTCACTGCTAGAGTAAGAAAAATCTGGGACTGTATTTGGAGACAGGTTGACATGGCTTGGAGAGGTGAGACTGCTGCTAGGTGCTGATTGCCCACTCCCTGGGGAGTATGAAAAATTACAGACTCAATAAAAACAAATTCTTTCAAAATCCACTTACAGTGACAATTGTTCAAATTAATAAAGAGTGATGTGAACTCAGAAAAGGAACTTACAAAATTAAAAGCAATCATTAGACAGGTTCATACTGAGTTTAACAGATAACAAAAGGAAGGTCACAAGGAAAATCAAGAGCACAGAACACCAGTAATGTTTAAGGACATCTTTTCCCCAGTTACTGCAAGTTTGCAATGCTGGAGACACGAAGGGAAGCTGGTAGCACTCGTACATATTGTGTATACATGGTGGGGAGCAAGAGCAACATAAATGATTTTAACAAAACACTGAAATTGGTGCTGCTTAAAAGCAAGATGTAAGCCAATATATTGTTGTCTTAGTAACTACTTACAGGGTTTTTTGTACTTCAATAAGACAGTTAGCCAGAACTGTACCTGTACTGTTTGGTGTTGGAGTCTGATTTCCGAGCGATGCTACTACAGGTCCCACTGGCAAAGAGGAGGGTCGCTGCTCTGACTTGCACAACTGAGCAGGTTCTAGGGGATATTTTGATATGTTAACCCCAAAATTCAAAAGGAGATTCCAAATTATTTCACCTCACCCCCAAAAATTAAATAATTTTCTATAAAAGCCATTCAGACAGAAAAACATGTATCTGTCACTTTTACCTAGCTCCTTTTTTTATTAAGCAAAGATGGCATTTAAAAAACAATGCAGTTGTTTAGCTAGAAAGCATTTGCCTTTTCCGAAAATTATAGCTGCATTTTAAAAAACAGAGTTAGGAACGCAAGCCAGTAAATGAGAGCAAGTAAAATACATCAGCTTATGCCCAGAACCAGGGGCAGAGTCACCTGCTGGCTGAGGATGCTCCGTGCCCCCCTCAGCCCCTCCGAGCTGAGCGTGCAGCACTGAGCGCAGGGTGCCCTGTCCTGTGTGGCACAGAGCCTGTCCCCTCTCCACTGCACTGCAGCCACTGCTCTGCTCGGGGCGGTTTCCCGGCCCACCTGGAAGGGTGACGGCTTGGGAAGGCATCGCGCTGATTCCCGAGGGCTCCAAGGGGCTGGGCTNATATTTATGTTTACACACAACCACCAGAACTTCTCGGCTGTTATTTGGGTAAAACACACATAAAACCCTTTTCCAAACATCTTGCAATTTAAACCCCTTGATCAGTCAGAACTAAGAAAATCTTTGCTCAGCAATGCAGTATGTTCATCCCTATCCTCTTTTTTAGACCGGTACTTAAAAGAAGTGTCTATAACTGTTCTCCTCTACCTTTAGTCCATTAATTTCTATTTGCATTCAGACTGAGGGAAACAGGCTCATTTTAACTTTCCTTCCATTTTCCTACAAAATGCAGGTTTCTTTCTTGCCTACTTTCCTGGTTACCTAAAATTCTGAACTTTATCCTATATCTGGATGTTTAGACAATGCCCTCAGACACATGGTGTGATTTTTGGGGCTGTCTAGTGCAGGAGTTGGAACACTATGATTGTTCTGGATCCCTTTCAACTCAGGACACTGTATGACTCTAAAAATCAGTGAAGAGTTCTATTTTTTTTTTAATAGCACAGGATTTATTTAACTGAAAACATTATTATTATTCATCACTAAAAAAAAGTCCATTAAATGAGGCATAAAAGTAGCTTTCTACATTGTCACTGGTGTTACTAACCAATATACAAATAGTCCAGTAAGGTACTGTTACTCCACTGTATTCCAGCATAGAGCCAGTGTCCCTTACTCATTACTTCACCTCCTCGTGGAATGCTGCACTCAACACAGGAAGGTCCCTGTCCCACAGAGTTCACAGTTTAAAATTAGGGTCCCATCTTAAGAGTTAAGACTTAAAACCCGAGATGGTCCTATGATACACAGGATGCTATTGCTATCTATGTCTCCTTTATTTTCTAGGGAAACTAATAATCCACACAGACACAGAACACTGGTGTGATAAAGAAGGAACAAAGTAACTTTCAGTTTGTATGCAGGATTGTAACCTCATCCTTAAACAATTCTCCATATCGCAACAAGAACTGGGGTTTTTTGTTGGATATTTTGGGGGATGCCTTCATGGGCTAGAAACAGATGAAGGCAGATCTGAAAGTCTCCCACTCTGAGTTTAATAACAATTTAATAACATCCTGCAGAAACAAAACTCATCCCACCATGGCAGCAAACGCTGATCATATTTTTGCCTAAGGTTAAAGTGAAATCTTGGCCTTTAGCCCAAGCTGATGTTGACCTCCACAGCACCACAATTTTAGACTTCACAATCACTGATCCATAGTTAATACTTTCTTAGAGAAATACTTTTCCCCTTCCCAGTATAAGCAAGCCCACAGATAATGAGATAAGTGGCTAATGAAATTCAGACTATATCAAGCTGCAATATCTCTGTGAAATTTCTGAGTTGCAGACCAGATGTGCAGGTCACCTGTGCCTGTGAAAGTGTCTACCTGCACAACTTCTCTTTTCCAGGGGATATCACAGAACCTGTTCCCTCCAAGACCTGAACTATGTGACATCTGCAGGGCACATAATAATTCACCGTATTTATGATAAGCATGAAACTGAAATACCCATGTGCATCTTTACTCCAAGGTTCACACCAGAAAATCCTACTGCTAAAGCTGTTTGTAGTGAAAGGCAACTAAGGCCTGGGAATTACTGTCAGCTCTAATGAAAACACATTAGGATTTTCAGAGTTTTTACTGAGACCAGTCTTCTATTAAAAGTATCTGAAATGTACTCAAGTGACAAAAAAGGAAAAAAGAAAGAGAAATCACATGTGACCAAAACCAAAAATGACAGAAGTTACATTAAAAATGCAGAAGTTCTATTAAAGAAGAAACATTGCTTAGACAGACATAACACAACTCTGCATCAAAGGAGCACCACTGTAGAAAAGACAAACTACTTGAAGCACACGGAGAGCAGATCTATTTCCTACACAAAGATACTTCAGCTGGAACACAAAACTATTTCTATCCCAGTGATTTCCCTTTCATCTGCTCACATGGCAGATTTTTATCTAAGTGTTCAGTCACAACACTGCTGTTCAAGACACTCCATACAAAACTGACCACTCTATTTTCTAAAGACAAGGGTGTTAGCCAACCTCAGGAGCTAAGAACTCAACAGGAATTTTAACAAGACACTGGAAGCGGTAAATAGAGAAAGGAAGAAGCATGTTGCAAAGTGAGTGGAAATTCAGGTCTCTGTTCACATGTTCTGCAGAATTAAGAGGAGATAAAGATTAGATTTAAACTTACTATAAGTCCATCTGCGTGCTTCTCCTCATTATTTTGGTCCTTAAGGAAAAAATGTTAAAAATATCAACATAACAATCTTGCATGACGTATCAGTTCTGTGCTAAGCGAGAACAGCGAGTTTCCCTCAGGAACGTTTACATTTTCAGCCATAAAATGTTCCTCATCACGTGATACAGTAACTAAACTTGGAAGACACAATTCCACACACAGTCACCGCACCTCCAAAGCTCAGCATTTTCTCAGGGCCTGTCCACACGAGTGCAAACAGTTTCAAAAATATCCTTTCTGCACTGCAGAGTAGAATTATGCTTTACAATGTGGGTGCTTCCCAAATACCTAAGAGCTCCCCAAAATATGCTCTGCAGCTCCTATAAGTCCCTGAAAGGTGAAGTTCTCAGCTTCTGTGATTAACACACAAGAAAGGAATGTTGAAAAAAAGTAAGCTGAAAGGTTTTAACTTTTGCTTTTTGGCATCCATTAGATTTTAAAATGTTTTTAGATTATTTACTACCTCAGATTTTGGGTTTTTTTCCCTAGAAGCATATGTGAAAGAGCAGGCAATGTATGGAAAACATCTGTCCTCAGGGGACATGACACAAGCAGCAGACCAGTTAATGCCAATCTACAGCCAGCACAGTTTTAACACTGTACAGCAACAGTATAAACTCTACTGAACACTAAGCCAAATCTCCTCCCTTCTGCTGCAAATTTTGTATTAATCAGTGCATCAGTCCATAACTTTGCCCACTGTGAACCTTAAGACTTGTCTGCGGAGTACTGCCCCAGATTTCCAGTTACATTTTAAAGGAATAAGGAAAAAAAAAGCTGTAAGTAGTGTGAAAAAAGTTGGCACATATTTACATCCTTCCTTAGCTTATACAGTTGGCAATAGGCTGTCCAAATTTCACGTCTGCTAGCTGACATATTTGAAGCAAGGCTTTCTGTGATAAAACAAACACCAAGGGCAATGAGTTCCACTGGGTTGCAAATTTACATAATACATCACTTTTTCCACAACACATAAAACTCCCATGTTGTGTTCATCATCTCTAAGACCTAAGAAATAAACCACAAAGATGCTGAATGAGTACTGAGGCTTGCCATCCCACCTCAGCAATGCACCAGCTGCAGCATAAGGTAAGGAAGGCAGAAATTTCACAGGAATTCCACAAAACTGGGCAGAAATTCCACAAAACCGGGCAGAAATTCCACAAAACTGGGCAGGCAAGACTGCCAGAAATGATGGAGTGAAAAAGAGAAGAGAAAGATGCAAAACTAAGTATCTAAATTATAAAAGCTACTTCATAACACACATATATTTCTAAGACTGAGGTTTACAGGTCACTGGTGGACCACTACATGTATTTTACACCACACATATCAGCAAAGCTGGACATTTTCAACTGCCAGACACAAAGGGAACAACACAGGCCAAATGCTCCACCTGCCCATCCCACTTTGTTTATTTTGACTGCTTTTTGATAAGTGATGTATGTATTATAACATATTCCTGTTCAGCTGGTATTCACTTGGTTATTTTGAAAATGTCATGGGTCACCTCAGTACAAGTGGCATAATTACACACTTGATTTACCAGCAAGTTTAATGAAAATTTAACTGTCCAAATACTAAGACAGGCAAGAATCCATTAAAGAGAACAACATTATACAATTAAAAAAAGAAACAAAACAAAACTCAAACAACCGAAAATCCAGGTTTGCTTCAATGTTCCAAAATAATCCACATAATAAATGGCCGTGTGTTGGAAACAGAGAGTTTTAAGTATACAGAGAAGTGGTAACACTACCAAGGCACACAGACTGGCAAGTCTGTCTCCTAATGAGAAAGGCACTGTCGAAGTAAAAATGGGGTGCAGGGTGGTCTTAAGATGATTTATTTTCAGCAGTGTCAGTCAGCAGCCATACTTGCCCTACAGCTTTGGGAAAAAGACCTGCAGAATCTTAAAAGGTTCTCTACTGGGGAGCACAAAGCTACAGTCAGGCACGACACATTTTTACACAGAGATTGCATCATACACAAGCAATTTGCAGAGCTGTGAAAAAAAAATCCAACCCCCCTGTTGGAGTTATAAATTATAAATTTTTTAATAAATTATA
>VYZQ01042850.1:11872-54839 GCA_013400655.1 Mystacornis crossleyi
AACACAGTTTATAGAAAAGGTGTGGGGGGAATGATGACAGAATTCCCTTGTAGTCAACAACTACAGTTGCCTGAGAGAGAAAGAAAGTGAAGAGATGAAGCAGTAAAAAAAAAGGTTATTAAAGTAGTGGGGAAATATTTTCACTAATGTGGATCAACAACCAATTAGCTGCGCATAAGGCATCCCTTTAACCCACCTTGTTTTCAACATCTCCAAAAGAGCTTTAGATACAGTTTAGCAAAGAATCAAACAATAAAACCCCACTCCTTAGTGGATAAGCTCATCTATTTACACTGGTTAATATTTAGTGGCACTGAAAGAAGGACTTCAAAGTCTGATTTAGTGCAAAAAACAAGTGTTAGCACCTTTGGGGGCACTCAAACTCCACCTACCTTTACACTCCCGTGGTAGTCGCAGCAGTGAAGGACTGAACCTGACCTAAATGACTACATCTGCCACTACCAGTTTAGTCCATTACCAGCAAACCTCCTAAAGAACTTCAAAATATGCTTTACATCTAAGATACGTGGTCTAACTCCCAATAAACTCACAGAGAGCAGAAAGGGGATTTGATAGTCAACAGAAACAAGAAAGATAACTCAGCCACCCACTACCAGCTCTGATCAATAGCTGAAAAGGAGATTATAATTCTGCAATTTCACATTTGCTAATTACATAGCAGAGCTTTCAAAAAAGAGTAAAATTTCATAGGAATTAAACCTTTGTGAAAATAAGAACTATTAAATATACTTATACAGTAATTAAGAAAAAAAGCGCTAGTAATTCCTTGCAGTTTCTCCAACAGCCTCCTCAATACAGCAAATCCCATATAGCTAAGAAAATCAGCGTATTACCATCTAATCTATCTGCAATTGACTCCATCAGATCCCTAAAAAATGATGTATAGTCTCTACTGACTTCACTGCACTAAACACCTCTAAATATAATACTAAATAACAGCAAATTAACAGGACTAAGTAACAGCAAATTAAATACTGACAAGGCTTTTCTTGCTGGCACTACAGTGAAGGATTGAAGTAGCATCACTGCACGTTAAATAAAGACTCTCCTAGCTCCAAATTCATGTGGCACAAAACTACTTCAATGTTTCCACCCTACTACTTGTAAAAAAGTTTTGGTTTTGTACAAACCTGCTAATTAAAAAACATTTTATTCATAATTCTTAAGTAATAGACATGAAACTTGGATTTCACAAAACATGCACTGATCCTTTTGGTGAACTACTTCTGATCCTGTAAGATTCTAAATACTTTGATTTTCACTGCACTCAAAATTTTGTACAACATATCTGGCATCTAAAATGAAGACAAACAGCAGTATTGCACTCAAAAGCTACAAAAAAATAGTTGATCTAGATTACAGAAAAAAAAATAATTGAAGAGCCCACGCCTATTTCTGGATAAATCAACCTGAAATTCTGAAAATACCTTTATTTCTTTGCAAAATACCACCTCTCTCCACTTGGGTCACAAGATAGAAATCAGCAGTTCATAATTAACATATCCTAAATATAGAATGTTAAACCTGCAAGGGCAGAACTTGACAAAAAGTAAATCCAAAACTCTCCAAATTTTTAAGTCTAATGAAACATGTAGGTGAAAAGCATAACTGCATTACCCACGCCACATTCTCAAATAACACGAGCCTAACTTCAAGAAGTTCCAAGTCACGAACTTCACATCTGTAACAGACCTTGCCAAACTGGTATAATTATTCACATAATGTTTCTGCCCTTTTTACTTGTTAGCCACTCTCTTAAATGAAGCAGAAAGAAGAGTTTTGTTAAGTTTCTGTTCTGTCGCCCTGATATTTGTCTAAGTTCTTCTTCAGTCTAATAGCAAACTCTGCAAAAGAAGGTTTATCTGAAAGAAAACCTGAACCAACGTGACTGTTACCATGAGCATTAACTGGACTGTCTCCTATGGAACTCAGTATTTCAGAAACTTCATTAAAATAATAGCATAAATCAACCTATTATGTTTTCTTGTTCCTGGATCATATAGAAGCCACTTTAAGGTTTCAATTAGATTAATGCTGTATCAATAAAATTCAGAATAGTTTACGGTGTACTTACCTTAGCAATCTGTAGCAACACAATGCAGTGTTTTATTGATTCTACCATGCTCTAGGAAAATAAAAGTATCAGAAAAAAATTGTATTACTATCCCATAATATTTCGTATTCATTAGTTATACAGAATATCGGGTATGAACTAAATGGACACTCACTTCTGTAGAACCCCTACTTTCCCTTCCCCTTTTTTACCCAGAGATAAAAGCACAGCAGCAGAAAACCGAAGTTTCCAAAGCCACACACAAGCCAGGCTGTCAGGGTGAAACGGAGGTCAGCTCCAAACTCCCAGAGTGCTGCAGGCAGACAAATCGTCATGGCAAGAGAGGCTGAGGGAGCTGGGCTGCTTTAATCTGGGGAGGAAAAGGCTCAGGGAGACCTTATCAACGGGCATCACTCTCTGACTGGCAAGGCAGGGGAAGAGAGAGCAAGACTCTTCTCAGTGGTGCCCAGTGACAGGACAATGGCCACAAACAGAAATACAGGAGAATCACCTTGAACAGAAGAAAACACCTTTTATTCTTTTATGGATGATCAAACGCTGGAACAGGTTGTCCAGAGAAGCTGAGGAGCCCCCAGTCTTGGAGTTACTGAAAACCCAAACCAGATTTGGTCCTGAGCAACCTGTTCCAGCTGATGGTGCTCCAAGCTCCATCAAGTAGGGTTGGACTACAGACCTTCAGAGGCCCCTTCCAAGCTCAACTATTCCATGATTCCAAGGTGCTGGACAGAAGCTTGACCACAGCACCAGAACCAGGCTGCCTCTGCCATTACAGTGTTGGACCTAATATGGATTCTAATTTTTCTGTAAAAAGGCTTTTAAAACTTCCCCAAGAAAATAAGGTGAATTTCAGAACCTATATATAATAGATACAAAAACTGAAGAAACTTACACTAGTTGTTTCTTTGAGACCTTCAATTTTCTGTAAAAGAGGAATCAAAATAGTGTGGTTAAAGACAAAATTTCCAGCATCTGGTTTGACCTAAATACTGCATAAACACAATATTTTAATTTTAAATTGGGAGAGGGAAAAAAGCCCTTAACCAACATGTGAAAGACTATTTCCATATATAGACACAATTTTCAAGATGAGACTGAAGTCAAACTGGTAATTAAAGCTTAAAGATGACAAAGTTAGGAATTTCTAAACAGTGACATTATACACATTTACCCATTAAAAACTATACTTCATTTTTGCATAATATCAACAAAAATGAAATGCAGCATGAAGATTCTAAATTCACTTTGTATCCTTATAAAGTGCACTGAATGGTGGCACATTTCAACACTATTACATGAAATGACCATCATTCAAGTACAATAAACATTTGCAGTTAAGCACAGTTTAAAACAAATCACAGAAAGTAACAGCGCACACATGTTCTTGCTCTTTCCGTGCCTCCAGTACAAGTGCATCTGGAAATCCGCCTGCTTAATTTTATCTAGAAACACTGGTTCATGAAGCTTTCCTGTGTGGAACTGCACCTCGGGCATGCAAAAGGCATCTGCATGCCATGTTCCACATCAGCGTGCCCTGGTTCAGGAGCAGATGCTTCCTGTTGATGTCCTTGGCTCTGTCTGCTGAAGGCAAAATCACGAAACTGGACTCAGCACTGAACCTCTACTAATGCAATTACAGGATCTCTTTGTTTGATTAATTTGAGTCACAATCTTCTTGATTCTTGAATAATCAAAGCATGTAAAGGATCCTTTTCCCCCACCAGGCATTGCAAACCAAAGCCTACACTGTAAGAGAGGAACATGCAGCTATAAATCTACAGGAATGAACAGCCCCAGTTTGTGGATTAAAAAGAAAACAAATGCAGTGACAGCCTCTCGGGCAATTCCTGGGGGAAAATTTTCAATTGTGCTCTGGATATTACTCAGAGGATGCTGTACATTTTCTCCAGGATTAATTGGCAAGAGGTGGCCAAATAGAACCCAGACTCAGCCTTTCCTACTGGAAAGGCTAAACCATATTTATCTAGGGTGTATCATATGAGGGGTGTTATACTATGAAGTTATGTTATATTTACTCCTGCTGCAACCAGAGAAACATGCCAACAGCAAAAAATTCCTTGGCTTTGTTTTTGTTTGTTTTTTCATGTCTCTTATGATACTTCCAGTCTAAACTTTATCAGCACATATCGAAAAAAGCATTTTAAATATGACAGCATAGAAGTTTTGAGCCTTTTAGCACCAAAATAGAATAGGCAATGTACCCAAACACACAAATCTTGTTGGATGAAAGATGATGCAGATGAAGGAAATCATGCAGGCTCGAGGCTTTACAGCCAACTGGAGGCAGCTGTCAGCAGCTTTGATCATTCTTTACCCATTTTTTTCCCCGACATGTTACAGAGCATTGACACACCAAATAAACTGAGATCTCAGTCCCTTCAGTGACATCACCCTTCCTGAAAATAAGAAAGTGATCTCAGGCCATGTGATGCAATTCAGTGACGTTGGTTTCTCTCCACCCATCTGTAATTTTCCAAACAGGCCACTAAGACATTGTTATTCTTACATATAAGTACAGACAAAAGGGTAATTTTGTCAAAGATCACACGGAAGATCCGAGAGGGAAAAACCCTCAGGACAAGCAGATTTCTAAGGCCTTTCCACAAATTATACAAGCATAGTTTTTTCCTCTATGGAACTGAATCCTTTCTGAGCTGGCCAAATTAAGCAGTAATAGTTTGCATTGATCCAGTATTTTTCATCACATTTGTGCTCTGTGATGACCTTACAAGAACACAGCACACAAAACTTTGATAATTTAGACACTACAAAATTGTAAAGAAAATCATAAACAAGTGTGTTGAAGATACAACACATCACCAATTAAAAAAAGAATTCAAATATCATTTACTACTAGCATTTATCACAATTTTCTCTTTTCAACATCCCTAGTCTTCAAAAACTGATGAAGACAAAATTTTAGTAAGACAGTTCCCCTAGTTTTAGGTAATGAATACATATATTTTCATCTGAAACATCAATTTCCTGCAGATTTACATTCACAGAATGCAGATTTACAACGGCAGAATGCAATTTGCTATATATAATCTAATCAAACTGCAGGCTGCTGCTGAAACTACTCCCTCTGCTTGCTGCTCATTGCATCTCCTTGACATCTGATTTTTTAGGGTATCACTGAGAAAGCTAAATTTATCTCATCCAAAATGATTTTTGCCTCATTCAACAATCATGTGACTACAGAGGGATCAGCTCACCCAGCACAGAGAGGCAGCAGAGGCACGCCTCTGGGGGTAGCTGACTCATGGTTGAAATCTGTAAGGTGCAACCCAAATCTGTGTGTTCAGCCTTGGATTTGCTTCACAAAAAACACTTGTTTTGAACCAAACAGCTTAAGCAGGCTGCACTTGCCTCCCAAATCCTGCTAAGTAATGTCAGCTTTGTTCCAGCCTGCAAAGTTCTGATGCCTTTGAGTGCTTCAGTTTTACTCTCCCTGACGTGTGATCAAGTTAACTGCCCACAACTGAAGAGAAAAGCTTTCTTGGAGGTCCCACCAGTAATCCTGTTCACACTGTGACAAAGCAAGGTCCTGCCTTGTCTTCGCCTTGAAACACCAGTACCCTCAGAGCACACCCCCTCCTTTCCTTCCTCTGCAGTCAGACACAAACACTGCAGCCCACGAGGAGATTCAGCAGAACTGGCAGCACTGCTGGTTGTGCATGATCCCACCATACCCTGCTAGCTGCACGTCTGCCAGGAATAGCAGCGCAGCACAGGGAACTCATGAAAATCCCTGTATTTTCATCAAGTCCACATCTGCACTGTCTCCATCCAAGTTCAAGAGATTGCCACACCTCAGAAGGAAGATACCCAGGAGATCTTGAGGCATGTCAGAACACCTATGTCCTAAGCCATCATCTTCAAAAGACCAAATATTCTCTAAGTCAGAGCCAGCTCACCCAATGCTCTGTGAACTTGCCAAAACAATAGCTCAGGTTTGAAATCCCTGGCCATAAACAGTTGCAAAACAGCACTCAGATGGTTGGGAAGCACTTAAAACTTAAATATCCCAAACTTGCTTCCTTGGAGGAAGGAACCATGGGTTTGATGGAAGTAGCCTGCGGATTACACTCAGCTCATAATCTGACAGCTGAACCATACTTCCATAAACAAATAGGGAAACTGCTAAATACTGTATCAAAAAACCTCTTAGTACAAGAAGAGACATGATCAAAAGAGTGCCTTGTCAAGTCTTTTTCATTTTTAATAGAGAATAAATGGAATCTGTAGTAATAGCAACCCTCATCAAGATTTAAAACCAGAAGAAGCCACCCTCTTCTAAATGAGCCTCCTCCTTTCTCTGTTAAGTCAACCCATCTGTTCCAAAGATACCTTGCAGACATAAATAAAGAAGTCAGCACAACATGTGGAAAATCTCTAGGGATTAGGAGCACTGCCACAGGAAAAAAGAAAGTACTGCCTGATCTGCAAAGTAGCATCTGGAGGGAGGTCAAAATTGAAGGACAACTCTTCCCAGTAAGACACACTGAAGGAGAAATACAAAAACCTTAGACCTTATTCTTGTGGTCAGTTGTCTATAGATTAAACACACTGACAGAGATGTACTTCAAAGTTCTTTTAAAAGCCTGTACATGAGAAAGAACTCCCCAAGACACCACCTAACACATCAGGCAGGATGAATAACTCTTGAAAGGTCACAGCCATTATAAAGACGTAAACTAATCACAGAAAGCATCAAACAGTTTTCAAAACGGGAACCAAACACCAGGAGAACACCGCTTGGTTTTCACAAGAGACACTGAGGGAGGGAACCAGGATTAAATACACCACTGCTTCATGATATTGAAATTACTGCATTTGCTGGAAAAAAGCAACTCCTCTGTAATAAACTCTCCATAAGGAATTGTTAAATCCTCCTCCACACACACAAATTAATATACGAAGCCAGCATGACACTTAATGCCAAACCCATAGCACCAAGGTACGTGCCAGCCTTTCTTAAGCAGTGCTTGAGCTCGGACCTACAGAGCTGACTTTGGAATGGAACAGGAGGGGATGCAAAGAATACACAGCACTCCAGTGAACGACACCCTTGCTAAAAGAGCAGTGCTCCCCACTGCTACACTTCTGGCACCCTCACTTCAGGTCAATGAATTGTGGTATTCCCAGGCTCCCAATGTGTCACAGACCTACACAGGATGCAGACTGATTATGTGAAATACATCATTAGGAGTATTTTTTTTCCCCCCTTCGGAATAGCTTTGTATTCCTACCAACATTAAATATCCACCCTCGTTAAAGAGTCAAAAGCAGCAGATTTAAGTTAAAATGATTTCAACTGTTGGTTAGCAGAAGAGCAATTATTTCAGACAGACTGAAATCTCTCTAATGTTATGACATCCAGTATTAGTAAAATTTTTGTTTGCAACTTAGTCATGACACAAATGTTATCAGTTATTCAAATTGCTTTAAGTGATTTTGACAACTCAATAAATATGTACTTTATATTTCTGTAGACTACAACACAAAACCATCTGATAAACAGGCAATTTTTAAGACAAAATGTACTTGCTTTTCTCTGTTCATCATCTTTGCAGTTCTGGAGTTTTTCATCAAAGAGCTAAAAGGAAGAGATACTTGTGAAAATACCGAAAGTATTATTTTTCCATATAAAATCAGACAGAAACACCAATATTTTAAAACGAAAAAGATTTAATAAGTATTAAAGTCATACAACCCTGGTAGTAGGATCCAAAGCAATTTTTGCCTAGTACTTCCTTGCAGCATTTGTGATATAACAAATTTGCAACTAATTTCTCACATCATCCCATCCTGCAAGAGACCAAATCTCACAGTTCAGCCTGGCATAATTCTACCATGAAGGTGAGGTTAAGTAACACAAGTGAACTCATCAGAACACCTCCAGCTGCCTTTCTTCTATTTCAGCAAAAACCTTTGGGGCATATGAAGCATTTAACCAAAAGAGCCTCAACCCTCATCAACCCTTCCAGGTACCTTGATACAGGTATATGATTCAAGTCATTTAAGATTTGTAAGCATATTTTTTGGGAAGATATGACTTCCTAGCATTAATTTACGCTTATTTTCTTAAAAGTGGGATATGAGATGCAACAAAGCAAAGTGAAACACACCCTCACTGAAAAGCTTGCACATGCATTTAACACAAGCTGAGCTGAAAGAGTTAACAGAAGCCTCTGGGGGCACCCGAAGGTGCACACACAACCATGAAGTTGTTCAAGGAAGAGAAAAGATTACGGATAACACTAAAAGTTCATCACATCCACCCTTTTCGCTCAGAGAAGAGGATGTAATTTTTAGGAAGTGAGCTGCAGTTCTTCATTCAACTGCCTGCCTCAAACCTACTCATGTGTGTTCCCTTCCCCTTGAGGGCTGATTTCTGGTTCTAAAAAAAGACTGATCTGGGTCTCTGTCCATCCTCAAACTGACTCATCTTTCATTATTAATTATTTCTATCCCCCTCCCCCCAGCTGGCCTGAAATAACAATTAGAAGGTGTAAAGATTTAAATACCTTCTGTCAGTGAAGTGATGGCTCCAGAGTGGCAAAGACAGCTCCTAACCAAGTCTTTGCACGGCAGCTCTGAATTTTGTTTGCATCTCCTCTGACTACCTTAATTTTTGTTGTGCTCGTCCCCCTCTCCACCATACCCTCCAACCGAATTTTTGCTGAATATTTTTGCTGAATATCCCACGTGCAATACTTGCACATTATATCAGGGCAAAAAATCCAACCCAGCAGAACTGAAGCAATTTAACAGCAATTTTAACCTGCTGAGTCATGGGGGAAAAAAGTGTCCTAAGCAGCAGCAAAAAGTGTTTTTCTCAATAAGGTGAGTACTGAGAGATACGACCTCACTGATCCTTGCATTCCCATCTATTCTTAAAATACAAAGTTTAAAAGAGCTGTATTCTACAACATTCCTACAGAATGTTTTCAGTCAAGGGCAAAGCTTGGATTATCTACCACCACTGCAGCAAAGTCTGAAACTGTCTGCAACTGTAGTTACACATCACTTGACAAAATCTTCTCAAGGCAGATTCTAAAATGCTATGAGCAACACGATAATTTAATTATGTTTTGAAATGAAACTTATTTAACCTTGCCATTTCCATAAAGGGTTTATATAAAACAGAATCTTTCAGCATTGTAAACCATTTTTGTATCAATCTATTTGAGCTATTCTAATTTTAACTCCATTTTGACAATCATAAAACAAAGGCATTTTCGTCTTGACTGACTCTTTCTGTTGAGCTTCCTTTCAACCCGGCCTTGAAATCCAGCCTGACAAACAGACCCCCAGCACCGTAAAGGCAGCATTTAGTTACCATACCTTCAACTGGTCTATCAAGATCTGTAAGTAAGCATCAGCCTCAGTAAGTTTCTTGTCAAAATCATGAACACTGGGAACAAATCCTGAATCCACACCCTAGAAATAAATAAACAAATAAAAATCAAATATTTAATTAATGTTTCAGAGGAGAAAAAACCCTGTAACAACAATATGGTTTTGCCTGCCATCTGACTGAGAAAATGCTGCCTTGCCTCTCATCCTGCCACATGCAAACACAGGCACACAGCTGAACACATTTGGCTTCTATTTGCAGTTAAATCAGTAACAGTAAATTGCTACACATTTTCAGAGGGAGTATAATCATCACACACCAGAGTATTTCATTACTTATGATTGAACAAATCCTCTTAAATTACACTGATTAAAGTTTCTTTATAAAACATAAAGGAGAATTCACATTTTTTTCTGAAGACTGTCTTGTGATTCCATATGCTTACATTTCAGCTAGGGACGCCCAAATCATACCCAATGGGATAACTGCACTTTTCACACTTCAGACAGTATTGTTCAACTCACAGCTCCCTAGCTAAGAACTGCTAAATCTTTTTTTAAATACCTTCGAACTGAAAAGGTCAAAATTTTTAGTCCTGGTTGCCCCTGTTCCTTTACAGCTATAATGATTCGCATCCTTGCTACTGTATCAGAATTTTGACGTTTTGTTGCACATACACCACCAAGGACAAAGTATCAGTGCTATTAGAATGATTACTTTTATATTTTCTTGTTGGAAACTTGTTTCTCCTAATAACATTAAGAGCACACTTCTGCATGTAACATAATCCTATCTTTAAAGTGATACACCATTGATGTAAAGACACAAATTCCCCCGGGGATACCACATCTTTAATTGGAGGAAAGAAAAAAGAGGATTCTTGATTACTTCTGCCTTCATGCACATATGCTACGTAAATACATTAAAGGTTTATTTATATAATGACTTTAATGCAAATGGAACTGCGAAACAAATACTGAAGCACGCCCAGTTCGAAAAAATTGTACACTGCAAGATAAACATACAGAGGAGGAAAAACCCCTGAGGGATAAGGAAGCAAACATCAATTATAAGAGAAACATAACCCTGAGAACATCACAGCAGTGCCAGCTTTGCTACCAGCCTCAATATTTTCACCTGCATTCGCACTGATCTCAAACAGGACAACTTCAAGCTCTTAGGAAACCATTAACTGGTGTTTGAACTGCTGAGGATCTCAGGAGTCTGAGCATGCAAAGATCAACCAGTGGGGAAAAACATTTCACATGGGGGAAGATAGGCAATCTGGATTTGTAAAATTTCACATTAGTGTAACATTTTCGTTGGCATTGTTTGCTCTGTCAGAACAGACAGTTTCTCCTATTTCTGTATGATAATGGGCCATCATATTAAGAGTTTTATTGATGGCTCTTTAGAGGTGTGAACACGTGTGCAGTAGTGGATGACTTGCACAGTATCACACACAGCCTAAAACATAAACCCATCTACTGAACACCAAAAATATTATCCGTTACTCGTTTGAAACAGACTGGCGTGCAGATCTTGACAACAGCTCTACAGGAGTAAATCTATCCATACAGATGAGTTTGTAAATCAGTATTAAAAAAAGACACCTCACCCTGTATTAGACAGTCAACACCAGTCATATCTAGAAACAGTGTTTTGAAACAAGGAGGAGGGAGGAGAAGACAAAAAAACCAACAATTTTTTTGACTATTAAAAAAATATAAAAAGCATCGAGTGTAACAAGTTATCAAAAAAACTAATAGGCAGAAGGGAGTGCTCTCAACCGAGCAGCTTTTGATACTCCCTCAAACTAGTTTAAATTACACTGAAACTATGTCTGAAATCGTGTGATATTAGTATTCTATTTCCTTGTTGAAAATGGAATTGTCTGTTCAGCTACCAGCCAACCCCATCAGTTCAGCAAATGGTCCTGCAAGCTCAGTTAAAAATTCTGGAGGTCAGGTTTCATACACCAAACCACGTGAACTATACAGGAAATTTCTGCTGAAGATACTATACAGAAATATAGTTTACAGTGCATGTTATCTGTAAGCTGCATCAAAATGCTAATTTTTATTTCAGTCCTCACTCCATGACTACTAATATGTAACTATCTGGTATTTTTAGTGGTGCCTTAAAGATAAAATGCCATTCTTAAATTTCAGGCTCTTAGAACTAAGAGAAAAGCTGATTAAAACATTCAGTGTTACAACTGAGCAGACACCCACACAAAACACAGAGTGAAATTTGTAACCTAAAAAGTTCCATTAGAAAATTAAAACTTCAATCAATGTAAAGAGAAAGCCATAAAACCAGGTATAGTGTCAAGCTGAACATAGCACAGAGATGAAACATGAGAATAATTTTGCAAAGCACAGGTACTTAAAGCTGCAGCACCTCACTAGCTTGCTCTTGGGTTACCAAGATGAAATTTGATAACCTTTTCAGCAAATTTATTAGTCTGTGTTGCATGAGATTAGGTTAATAATTTTAAGTTCTCACATAGTTTTAGAATTGAAAACCAAAAGATACTTGGAAAAGTTAAAAAGTTGACCAATACCACGGAAGAAACAGCCTGCATAAATAGAAAAATCAATCAGTATTTCAAACCCAGCAGTAACTTAGAAAGAGCAGATATACGAAGTGCAGATTAGCAGAACAAATGCTTATTTCTTGATTTTTCTGGTCACTCAAAGCCACAGTAAAGGTAAAATGGGGTCCTTTTCTCTCCTTCCCTGCCATGAAGGAAATGAGGCTTCAAAAGAAACGGATGAGCAGAGTCACTAGAATGGCATTTAACAGCTTGTTAAACTTGCACATTAGGAATCTGCACATCTCAAGGAGAAATCAAATTTTTATGAGGAATTTGTAAAATATGCTGCTCACCTGTTCACAGCCTGACAAAACAGGTTGCCTGCAGATATTGCTGAACCTCCACCTTTGGAGGGCAGAGTTCAAAACTTAACCAGATTTGACCTTTGACAACCTGATCTAAAGTACAAGTTTGTCTTGCAGTGCTTGGAACTGCAAGAGAAGGTGCTTGGAACAGGTGATTTCCAGAGGTCTTATCCAGCTGAAGTCATCCTGTGATTCTAAAGTAAGTATCTTCAAATTACAAAAAAGAACACAAATCCAGACGATTTCTCATCTTCAGAAATAAACTGACTCTGACTGTCAGTACCTGTCTGAAGTAGTATAAACTTGTTTTTCCATCGAGTAACTACATCTATTTGTAAGTACACTTAATTAACTTCAAATAATGACACTGTATTTATATAAGTTTAAAAGAATTAACAGATGAAACTGCTGCAGAAGCAAGTAATTTTAAAAAACTCTAGTCTGCCCACCACCTCCCAAGCCAAGAAGTTTGGTGTCAAAACAAGTTGTTTGGTGTCTGACTGCTCCCCACCAAGAAAAGCGTGCTGATAACTCTAGAGAAGAGAAAAAGGTACCATAGCATTCTTTCCCTCATCCTGCCTCCCTCCCACAACTTCTGGAATGTCCCTCCCCTTCAGGACACATCCAAAGCTTAAGGGCCAGACGCTACAGGGCACATCTCAATGCCAGCGTTTGCAGGAGGAGGCAGGGCTCAGCAGCACCGACCAGTCTGAGGTGTCCCAGTGGGATCTGAGTGATCCCCAGTGAGGTGGAGTGACCAGACAGGATGGTTTTCCTAGGAAAGGGTTTCCATGCTGGTCTGGAGTTGAGTAAACATCATCCTAACAGTCCTGCAAAATTATTCCCTTCATACACAACCCTTTTTTTTGGAGGAGGTAAACAGGAGGGCAACAACAAAACATAACCCAATTAAAAATACATATTATGAGCCTTATTCTCACCACAGAACTGCTAGCACCAAGGGAGTTTACATGTTGTTTCCTTGTCCTGCAAATTAGAAGTCACACATATCTCCAATGCATTTGTATTCAAAACTCGTCCACGCTGAGAAGTAATTCAGCCTAATTTAAACCAGTTCTTTCAAACTCGGGTGGGATGAAAAGATTGCATCATCCTTACAAGAAGCATACCAGAAAAATTCAAATATATTTCTCCAATAAAAACATTACAATAATAGCTTTCCTGGGGGAGGAAGACGGAAAGCTGTACAGAGCGGACTTTCTAATCTTTCTGAAGATACTTCTGCTACATTCTTCATCTAATTAGGATTCCAAATCCAACAGAAATTCCTGTGTAAGTTAGTTTGAAGAAGTGAATAAGAATGTTTTCCTTTCATCCACAATATCTCATCAGAAACACATGCCCTGCCTACACCATGCTTGATTTTGACAAGTTGGACACTGCCTGTAAGGATCACTAATAAGAAAGTGAAGAAAAACAAGACATCAACTTGTAAGCCACTCAACAAGGGCACTTTAGTGGCAAAAACAACTCTATTTTTTCTTCTGCTAGATTTTTCTGCAGTATTTAAAGCTCAGAATGTGTTTGGAAACAAATATATGGGCTCTGGAAAGCATACAACCCTTCCAAACAGAATATTGCAATTCTTACAGAAAAAAAAATATCTACTTTGCAAAACACTTAATGCTTAGCAAAGACAGTGTGGCTGTAAATATTATTAGATCTTCTAGGAAAACAGTTCAGAAAACAGAAGTATTTACACACTGATATAAAATTCTGTCTTCAAAGCATAGGTTACAATTCTGAAGCCTCACAAATACTAAGTATATCCTAGAGTCCCATTCCTTTACCTTACAATTTATAATCAGTGTAGATAAAGCACCTGTTCTAGGGTAACCCACTAACCTGGTTATTTTGTTAGCAAAATCTGAAAAGGGCAGCACGGCTGCCAACTCTATTCCCTTCCACCAGCACTTGAAACACACCTACAGTGGATATATTCTTAATCTGAAAGAGCCTGGGTTTAGTTTTATGCAAGCATTCTTGACTCACACTAGAAGCAGCATGAAAAGCCAGTTAGTAACAATATAACACACTTGCGAGTGTAATATACTTAACATATAAGAAAGTTTTACTCTACCTTGTGTTCTTGCTTGCAGCTTCAGAAAGGTCAGAAGAAATCCTGGTTAATGTGATACTAAGCAAACTGCTACTATCAACATTTCATAAACACTTTGCACCAGCATAAATGAATGGGAAAAAGATCAGTTCCCATGCTGTTTACTCTTGCCTTTACTCTGCTCTTTCTTTTGAGTCAGCATAAACAACTCAATGTGGAAACTAATCAGGGTTAAAAATAAACTCAGAAAGAGAGAGCAGCAGGAAAAGCAATTTTAAGTTCCAAATTCTACCCTTCTTGCCACACTGCCTCTTCCCTTTTGCTAGGAGAAGTGACAGTACTGCTTCCAGCAGCAGTAGCAAGTCCCACATGCTGGTGAAGCTATGGTGTAACTCAGTGTTTAAGCCATTTTATCACTCTTCACAGCAGCCAGCAGACCCCCACTTCTTAGAATCAAGTTTTCTTATCATTTGCTACTTAGGAAGTAAATGTCTTGTTTAAATTATGGAATTATCAATCTACAAAGCAATTAATTTTGACTTAATTCCTTTCACTTTTATGGTGGTTAGAAATGGCCCACCTTTGGACTTTGTGATTTCAGTTCCTTTGTCTCTACAGAGTCCACTCAGAGGCTGAAATAGTTTAGTGTAGATCAAATAAGAAAGTTACTGTGTTACTATGGTCCTAAACGACATGAGCTATCCATTATAACTCCAGAGACAATTCCAGAGCCAAATTCCACTGCCTGCAAGTACTTGTAGCACCAGGGTGCTGCTAGGGTGTACTTGACGGGCAGCAAGGAAAGCAGACAATTAGAAGCATGTCCTGTCTGAGTGGGACTGCTGGTTGACATAAGGTGCTGCTGAGGAGCTACAGAAAATGTGAGCTAACTTATCTCCTCACACAAACAAGACACTTTAGCCACAACATGCCTTCACCCCATGCACACCCTCCCCCTCAGGTCTTGTGGGTATGAGGCAACCCATGTGCTGCCACTGCAAAGCCGCAGGCCTGCTAATGCCTCAACAGTAACG
Organism: Mystacornis crossleyi; assembly: GCA_013400655.1. NCBI lineage: Eukaryota > Metazoa > Chordata > Aves > Passeriformes > Timaliidae > Mystacornis > Mystacornis crossleyi. Next base: position 27,367 of record VYZQ01042850.1, read on the forward strand.
ACTTGAGGGGATAGGGGGAAAAATACTGGACATTTCCAGTAGTATCACACCATCTGATCAATGACTTTTCCATAGACAAAGTTAATACCAGAACAACTATGTGTATCTTTAGCAACAGCTTTAATACAAGTGCATACAAAAACACAGCAAGCGGAAAAACACACTTCAGTTTCAAAATTCAAACAAATCAGGCTTCAAGTGTGCCTGAAACGTTTCCTCTCTATTGTTGTTCGCTTTGGATACAACATTACTAATTGTCAGTCGTCTGGACAGTTTGGGTCCCTTTACACATTCTATGTATTTATGACTCAGTTCCTTGACTATGGCTCATTTTAGGCTTGGAGGGAGGGGGGCAGAAGAAGTGTGTTTTATTCTGTGTTTCAAAAACACTTCCTTTACAAATACTGAAGGACGACACAGTAGAACATTTAGACAAAAATAAAACCAGGAAGATTAATCAGCCTAGAGAACACACAGACACCACTTCACCTCTCCACCTCGCATTAACCCGTAATCCGTCCTGATTTGGTTCACACAACACACGAACCACCTGGGGTTTGGTACGGTTTCTCACAGCACAGACGAGTGTTTGATACAGTGAAGTCAACTTTAAGTTTGACTTTCAAACTTGAACATTCCTGTACCAGAAGAGGCAGACTGAAAGCAGCACGGAAATATGAAAAATAGACTCTGAAAAGATAAAATATTTTGGACAAAACCAGATGCCTAAAGGCTTGTAAGTGACTGTCAACCACATGTTTCGTTTGCGACAGAAACTAAGAACCCAAGAAAATGCCTTTACAGAAAATAATCTCTGCCGCGGCATTCAGACCCCGCCATCCCGCTGAGCCAATAATCCCCCGAAGAACCCGTCTGACTGTTTTGTCCAAAGGAAAAGGAAAGCGAAAGAAGATCAAGAGCATAAAGCGCCGTTTTGTTCAAAAGCCATTGAAGCCAAGGCGCGTTTGTGTATCCGGATGGCAGCATCCCTGCAGGCGCACGGGACCTGGCGGCATCCGCTGCTGCCCGGAGCCGGAGCCACCCCGGGGGCTGCGTGCCCGCTGCCCCGCGGCCCCGCTCCCGTCCCCGCGGTGCCCGGGCGGGGCAGGGCAGCGCCAGCGCTNAAGGGCAGGACCCCCGGCCGCGGCCCCGCCGAGCGCGTCACGAGCAAGGCGGCCGGAGATTGGCGCGGGGGCGGCCCGGCCCCGGAGAGCCGCGGCCAGGGGAGGGAGGGGTGAAGCCCAGCAGGGCCTGGCCGGCCATGGAGGCGCGGGGATGTTTCTGCCTGGATTCATCCCGCGCTCGGCCCTGCGGGCAGCCCCCGCAACTTCAGTTCCTGTTCGTTCAGCCCGCACGTCCCACCGGTGAGGGTGAACAGAACGGAGACCACTCTTCTTAAGCCATGAAAGAATGAGGTTTGGCAAGGAGGTGCAGTCGTGTTTCATTCTTAAATCAGTGCCGGCTCAGCAGCTCCCGGGATAAACCTTGGCAGTTCCTGAATGGGGGTGTAGGTGAACACTACTCCACCGATTCCGCAAACAAGGCCCAGAAGCTAAAAAGTTACATGACCCGCACACTGAAGAAGGTTCTTGAAAATGAGTGGTGAGCACACAGGAGTGGCCCACAGAGTATTACATTCAATGGTGAACATACTTACAAGGACAGAGGATATGTTTCTTAGTACTCAATTCTGTTTTTTTCATTATTCCCTCAAACATTACCAGTTAATTTCTAACCTGGCCTTTTTTTTTTTCTTTTTGTCGAAATATGCCTTACTCGTTTGAAAAACTCCAAAAACGTGAACAGTTATGTAATGGGAAACGGCTCCATTATTAGCTGCTATCATGAAATCTATTTCTACCAATAAAACTGAACTCACAATTTCTAGAGAGCATGGAAATGTACATTTTGATAAAACCAGTGTATATTCTGGTGTTTCATTCCTGTACTCTGTACCTCCAAAGCCACAAAAAGTCTTCCAGGTGGAGAAAACAGATTCCTTTTATTTCATTTCAGACCCTAAATAGGACCACTCACGTAACTATACACTTTCTAAGCTGAGGATGGGGAAAGAAGCGTCCCTTGGGAGGGAGCTCAGCCCTTCTACATCCACATATTGTTTCCTAGATAATCCCTGTCTCCTCACATCCACTGCAGAGTGGGGTTCTTCAGCCCTTGGTCAGCTACTGTTTCCAGACGGAGAGATTACTTCTAACTTACCCACGACACAGGGAGGGATACAAAGCTGATTGTCAAATGGGAATTTTTATCCAGGGATCTCCTATTTTCTAGTAAATTTGTAGTGGTCTTCAATAAATTTGTAGTGGTCTTCAGTAGATCAAAAGAGGTTGAAACTCACTGTCCAACAGGTAAATTGACTGAGATAGTACAAGTGCCTAAAGTTGGATGGGACAAATTCAGGCTTGTTCTAACCCTTTAGATTGGGCAAATGTCATCTAAACCAGTCTTTCTAAGCTACTCCTTATGTGATATTAGAGATTTTACTCTATCTTTCTTCACACGGAGTCAAATGTTAAGAGACCTAATTCTCTTGCCATATTACAAAAGCACAACCAAACCTTTATTCAACGCAAGTAATGAACACCTGCTGTAAGATTTCTACACTGTCACCAGACACCTATATGGTACAAACCAGATCCCTTTCATGAGAGTTTGGGTTTCTCTCCAGGGCAAAAATAAATGTTTAGCAAGTCTAATAGACATGTCGAGCTCTAGAGTATCACCAGAAACTGATCTTAGATCATAGAACCGCAGACTATCCTGAGCTGGAAGTGCCTCACAAGGATGACAGAGTCCAACTCCTGGAACTAGGTAACTAAAGCTAAAAACCATCCTCAATCCAACCATCTGTCCTTAGTACCAGAAAACCACTGATACCCAGCTTACACAGTGGATTCAAACACAAGCTGTTTACCATTTCTGTCATCAGAAGGAGGTTCAAAGCTGCTGTTAATTTTAATTTCCAAGTTAGGTGGCATACAAGCACACAAGAGGCTTGACCCAAAAAGGACTAACTCCTAGTTTAACAAAAAACAACAACAAAAAAAACCAACCAAAACCTGAACTAAATAACAATATATATAGTATAACAATAAATCCAGAACCTTACCATAAATATACATTATAAATAAATATGAGTTAATGATAACTATATATATATCTTATAAATATGAGTAAATAAAGTCAAGTCTCATTCTGACTTTTCGTTACGGTAGGACAAGAAAAATGTGACAGACTCAAACCTAAACTGATGTTTTCCTATATCCAGTTGTATGGGCTATAAAACAACCAGATATTATACAGGATGTGTTGGGTATTAGCAGTCATGTCATTGTATTTCATTGCTTTGAAAATAAAAAGTAAAACAAGTGAAAACTGAAAGTGAAACTTGCCTGAAGTTGGAGGGTATGGCGGAGGATGGTGTCCTCTAAAGCATGGATCCACTTCTCCCTCTCATCTGCATCTCGAGCTGAAAAGTATTCAAAAGCTATTGTTCAATTCCATGCAGTCTTACATACTGAAAGGCATAGGCAAACAGATCTGATGTCCACACTAAATATGGAAATTAACCATCCTTTGTTAAATCACCAAGCACATAATTCCAGTGGTCTTAATATCCTGTTTCTTCTTCTGTGGTTACAGCTCTGTCCCTTGTCCAGCTTTAGTGGAACACATGCAAAGAGATTTTGCACAGACATTCCTCACTTAATTCACTGAGTAATTTTAAAATTTTCTTATTTTCAAGAAAATAAACAACCTGTAATAAATTCTACTTCAGTGTGGACACGGTAACTTTCAGGTATGGATTCATAATACAGGGCAAACACCCCTAACAGGTCGCCGGTGTGAATAACGAAGCACAAAGAATAATCTTAAATATGCAACAAACACTAAACCGAAGAAAATCCTACTCTACAACTGCTTTCTTTCCCCCCTACCCCCAGTACAGACAGACATGCCACCTTTACTTCACTAGTCTGAAAGAGTTCCTTGCTGTGCTCTAGGAGTGCTTAAAAAACAAAGGAGCAAAGTCAGTGGACTCCAGATAAAGAAAAAAGAGAAAATTCCAGAGGCACTAAACAGACTGTAAACAAGCTGCCCTGTAAAGGGATTTAGAATAGTTATTGACAATTGTTTCTAGTTCCTCATTCAAATGGAAGGTATTAAAAGAAACAGGAAGCCTGCTAAAAGCAAGGAAAGCTTAAGTGAGCTAGCACCTATTATGAATCAGCGAACTGAGATTCCTATCTCACTTATTTGTTAAGGAGTTCAGAGGAAATATCATTAGGTTAAACTGAAATGTACTCTCCAGCTCAAAATGCTTTGTTTCAATGACCCCTTCCTCACCCTTTTGTTTCCATTGCTTTTATTTTTTGGAATTCTGCAGCTTAAACCTATCAGTACTTAAAAATGCCCCAAGTCTTTTGAACATGTAGATTTTTCTAGACTCCCCAGAGATAACCCTACCAATATCAAGATCAACATACTGCACTGTTTACTTCAGTATATATGTACTAATTATGTCAAGTTAACAAAACCATCAGGAAAGAATTGACAATGCATATGTTTGTGAGAAATAGTTAAGAATGTCTTTTTAACACAGAAACTTGCTCCTAGCCTAACTGATGAGGTGGCCTCACAAAATACTGGGGCAAAACTTTCACTACACACAAGGTAAAGTTTGAAATCTATCTAGTTTTTTCCTAAAAATACATATTTTTCCCATCTACTACAAGTCAATCCTAACTCATTGTTCTTTTAAAATAGAGCATGATCAATTGCCACAAGTATTTTGGTCACAATACCACTAACCTGCACAAACTAAAACTAGACATAAGGGAAAGTGGCTAACCAAAGTGCTTTCAGATGCCCAGAGAAAGTCTGCAGGAAGAAGTTAAAGTAATTAAATGTTCCTCAGAACAGCAGGTGATTTTCCTGCAGGAAATGCAGCAAGTATTAAAAAGCTGGATATGCCATTGTGATTCTCTCAACAGCTCATTAGAAATAACTTTTAACTTACAGGACTCTTCTTACCAGTGATCCATATTTTAAATGAGAAGCTGAATCAGGCACTGAGGACAGGTTTATAACGCACTGAAAGCAGACAGGATGCAGGGACAGAGGCCCTGTGAACTCTGCCCAGTGACAGCATTACATTAAATACATTTTGCAAGATGCACGTTATAATTTTTCTTTTCGCATTCTGTACACACGTGCACACACAAACATCCTGTTCTTTTTGCACAGCATAGGGTACACCTTAACACTAATTTCAATTGCTGAATGAGTCAATTAGAATCAATTTTAATGCCTTTTAGTTTCTTTGGTTCTTCTTACCAAAACAGCCCCCTGGGCCTAGTCCTGCCAGACACATCAATCAAGTTTATTCTTCTTATACCAGTCACCACTAAACACTAAACATATATAGTTACCTGTGTCATTAATCTCCGTATTTGAAATGTATCAATGCTTTAACTTTTTGAAGGTGTGCCCAAAACAACAGTGGTTAACATTATTTCAATATGTATAAGGTTTCTCAGGTTTGTTTCCTGTTTTCCTGTGGTGTTTTTTTTTAATCACCACCTCCCAGTCCCAAAAAGCATCTTACTGGGGAACTGGGGTACAAGTCAATGAGGAGCTATTAAGTAATTCATGGGATACAAATATCCCGTGTTGAAGGGTTTTTTTCCCACGATTATTTAAACTAAAAAGGAAACAACTAAGCTGCAGACCAGTGAATTAATGCTTGTATTGCAGCAAGATTCCTGTGATCTTCCATACTGCCAGCAAAAAAGAGGTCATGGTATTAGTTAAATACTAATCTCAATATAGAGTAGGCCATTAATAAAGGTTATCAGATTCTGACTTGTATCTGAACCCCAACAGAACAGAGAGGCCTTACAGCAATGGGGAAGACCTTTCCATACAGTTCCGAAATGGAACTGACTTTTTCATGCTCATAAATAAACTAAATTTTTGAAACTTTTGCTTCTCCAATGACCCCTTTACAGCTCTCTCTACCAGGGCTCAGCAGAGGGGGAAAAGCTGTGGTTTTTTCTCATATATTAGACATTGCAATCTTCTGGCATAGCATGATCAATCCTTAGGGAGCACACATGAATCTCATCAATCCTGCTACTTAGACAAAGTCTTGGGCACAATAAATCCAGGAACACTGCCATGAGAAGACTGCTTACTGCATGGAAACACAGCATCAAAACCTTTTAAGCACTCTCTGCTCAGGACACTGGTTTAATTTCAGACCATCTATCATCAACAGCAGATCCTCCTGGCTCTCCTCCATGGACTCTTAAGAAAACCACAGAGAGAACCAGTAGGATGCAGTTTTTAGTAAAGCAAGATGCAAGAAAAGTTATATTAAATCTAATCAAAATGGCTGCTGTGAGATTAGGTGCAAGTAAAAGCTCCCTAATGGTAAAAGCAATTTAGAACTGAACAGCTGCCAAAAGATCACTGAGGAAAAAAAAATCAATGGGAACATTCAAAAAAGAGATTAGTCAACACACTCAAAAAGAATTTATGGGAAAAATCTACACACAATGGTCAGAGATCATTATCTACCCATCTGTAGGGAAAGCTAAATATTCAAGTTGTTTTTAACTTAAAGAAGGCAACTTTGGCCAAAGAAAAAGCTTTAGTACCTTTGCACCTAAGAAGTTTGTGATGCACACTACATAATATCCACCCTGTATCTGCAGATGCTTTCTTCGGCAGGTAGGGACAAGAATGACCTGCTTATTAGTCCTGTGCCTCAAGTACCCTGAAATCACTCCAACTTTTCCATTATTTGATCAGGCTCCATTTTAAAGTTAATTCCCCTTCTCAATTCCCATGCGCAAGCTACTCCAGAATCTGTTTCTGACAAAATATTTGGGATAAGGTAATTCTTATCTAGTCCAAGGAATTACACTAGTATTGTGCTTATACAAAAATAGAGGAGTATTATCTGGTCCCTCCTGGCAAAAAACCTCTAAAAAGAGAAGGATAAGAGATAGAAACAAGTTGCTTCTCCCCAGGCTGACTCCAGAATAACAATATTACAAAAGACAAACAAGAAACACTGAAAGACACCTGGACATGAGAAATACCTGACAGTCAAAAACATAAAGGTGATTCTTAGTCTGAGGGGTTAATGCAAAAGTAACCTGGTCAGCTGAAATTCAAGTTGTGCTAGAGCATCAACTATCCGCAAAAATAGCAATGCTATGTCTGCAGTTGAGAAGGCACTAAGAGTGCCTGTGGTTTTCTCTTATTTTAAGTGCTAGAATTATTAATTTGGTTTTTGCTGCAATTTAACAGTGAACATTTGCACGTGAAAGAAGCTAAATCCACACAGAGCTGCATAATCACTGCTGTGTGCAAGAGACTGGAATCATTAATGGCTGAAACATTGCAATTTACTGTGATTATGTCAGTAAAGCTATTTTTACTTTTTTTCCTAGTAGAATTAGTATTTATGAGCTAGATTACAGTTTGTTCCCATATGCCTAAGCCCTCACTCCTCTGTGTCTATGGTGCATCCTTTGAAAGACACCTGTATAATTTACTGTGACATCTCAGGCATATCTAAGACAACCACAGGGTACTTAACATGATCACAGTCCTATTTATGACTGGTTCAGAGAAACACACTTGAAAAGAATGTCATTCATTACAGTGAGTTTTAATATGATAACAATATTTTTTTACATGTGTATTTTTTGTGATCTCTCTGGTTGAGCTTATTCCTAAGATATTTTAACATCAATCTTAAAATCTTACACTAAAAAAAATCTGAACTCTTTCCTAGAGAAGGTCCAAAGAAAGAAGTACAATTATTTGACCAAAGAGAAAATTATAGAAAAACGTACTAAACACAAGAATTACTGCTTCTCCTGAAAAATTTCTGTAATTCAGAAAAATTGTGGTTTAAAACTCCCTGTTGTTTTATGAAATAGCCTTTTATCGCTGAACTTCCCAAACTGCTAAATCAGATATGTCAGGGATTTTTAAAAGTTCTGTTTTATGAGATTAAGAAGGCAAATGAAATGCAACTACATTAGATGCCCTCAGCCTCTATTAATTTCCCAAATAGCATACAAATTTTATAATTTAAGTTCCTACAATACTTACTTTGCTGTGGAGAGATTATATGTGTTTATATAACGTATACCAAATGTTAAAGTACAGCATAAAACAGATTACTTTTTCCAGCCTAAGCTTGATAGCATCTAAAGATTAGATATAAACAAGTTTAACAACTCTGCTCCACAATACAGCATTTACCACCAGCATTTCTAGGTCATGCACAGCAGTACTTGGAAGACAGAATACACAAAAAATGTATCACCTCAGAATCTGCATACTGGCGTTAAATTTTTTTTTTGTGTGTGTGTGCATCTACATGGGCATTAGGATGAAAGAAAACCCTGAAGAATTACTGGAAAGAAATTAATAGATTACTTATAAAAACACCATACTGTCACAAAAAAATGCATTTTATTTTCATTCACTGTGACCTACTTAGAGGCAGAACTCAGTAAGAAGAGTCTATTACACCCACAGAGTCAATAGAGTCAATTATGCAGCCTTTATTCTGACAAAACTTCCACCGATTTGTATGCAAAATTTCTGTATTTTCTCAGCCAAGTGCAGAACTAATGTAGTAGCCTTACACACAAATCACCAGATAATAGAGATGAAATCCTGGCTGCACTGAGATCGATAGGATTTCTGCCACCAGTCTCAATGGAGAGAGATTTTATCAGTAGTGCTCAATAAGGTGGAAAAGTCACGCATCACAGGACTGTTCCACGGCTAAATAAATTGCTATTTAAAGTCACCGAAGGCCTTTCAAACCATAGAAAAACATGCAAGATGAAGCAGGGTTTCATACAAGCCTAGCAAAACACTGTGCTTCCACTGCTTACAAATACCCTTCTAACACATGCAACTCCCACATCTGTCAGTAGGTTGAACATTATTTCCTCCGAATCATAATTTTGGAGTTGTCACAATCATTACTCTCCCTTCTCCTAATGCTCTCCCTGATGCCATTCTCCACCCACACATATAAATCCACCCTCCTTTTGTTCTGCAGGTGTCTGACCGGCCTGAGCTCCCCGTCCCTATAGGGAACTCCTGTGCAGTCACAAGACACAGTCATTAGGCTTGCCGAAACAAAAAGCATCAAAAGGTCTCCTGTGTACAGTGTGTTTGTAAGATTAATCTGTGATCTTGAGAAATCAACTAAACTGCTCCTTCATCGTTACCTAAGCTCAAAAGCTTTTTCAGCAAGCTTTAAAAACAGCCCATAAACGTACCTTTGGGTGGAAACTTCTGTGACAAAGGAAATACATGATCAAGCTGCTATTAGCTTTCTCTGGAAATCCATATATAATGTGTAATTTTGTAATTAAACATGTCTGAGTGTGGGACAAATCTGCAAGTATATGGTTTTTCACTAGAGAATAATACTTAAATATTAATAATAGTAACACTAAATAATACTTCATATGGTATATTCTGTGAAAATGGCTTTCAGGGTATGTTTGCATTTAAAACCAATCATAGAATCACAAAATGGTTTGGGTTGGAAGAGACCTTAAAGATGACCTCCTTCCGACGCCCTGCCCCTGTCCCTGCAGGGACACCTTCCACTACCCCAGGTTGCTCAGAGCCCCACCCAGCCTGACCTTGAACACTTCCAGGGATGGGGCAGCCACTCTGGGCAACCTGTGCCAGGCCCTCACCACCCTCGCAATAAAGGATTTTTTCCCACTGATAAAGTTCTGAAACTACTAGCTTAAGGTAGAAACCACATTTTGGCCTGAATTGAAAAAAAAAAAAAAAAAAAAAAAAAAAAAAAAGAAGAACAAAAACACAACCATTTTCTTAGCCAATAAAATAGTTGTCAATGTAACAGGTCAAACTCAAGTTTATAGCTATTTGGAAGTTCTTGTTAAAACAGAGGGAAAAGAGTGTTGAACTACTCAGTATCCCTCCCCTCTTTATAGTCAGGCCTTTTCTGGCCATTTTTTCCCTTCCAAAATTGTTGCCATGTATCACATATACAGTTGACAGAACAGATTCATATTGATGCCAAAAGTAACAAGCAATAAATATACTTTTTCTTCCAGAGGAAAAAGAAAACAAACCAACACATTATACAGATACTGTATCATGGTATTATTTCTTTGCTACTCTCAAGTTTAACATATATTTTGAAATATGCAGTTTCCACCTCAAAAACAGTCAACTAGGAGGTGTTTATATACAACCATAGCAATTGAGTACATTAAAAGTCCCATTAAAACTGGTATAACCACGGGGTGATTGGAAAAGAGACGGTTACAACACAGGATGCTGCTGGTGCAAGAAGGACCTGCATGAAACAGGAAAAGCACAACCAAGCACCATTCCCTGCACTCTGGTCACATGTTCCAACTACTCAAAATACCAGCACACACATCAGCAGCAAAAGGGAGGCAGAGGGAAGACAGGGGAAGACAAAAATCACTGCAAAAGCTAAACCTAGCTCTGGCTCACAGAGGAATTTCTGCAGTTATGCCAGTCAGGGCAGGATGAGATGCAGCCCAGACCTTTGTGCAGTCCAGACCCGGACAGGTAAAGGGAGGATGACAGGTAGCTCAGCTTTACTCTGAGCATAGCTGCTCATCCTCGCCTGCAGTGCAAAAGCACAGCTGAGCACAGCACAGAGGAATTCACTGTTTCAGCATCACCAGGACCCTAAAAGACCCAGAAAAACGTTAACTTAGGACAAACAACGCTGTCACAGGAGTTACAGACATCACTGAAGACACCAAGAATTCACACCAGAAGCTCTCTCTAGGCATTTTCCAATATCAAATTTAAAAAGCTCTAAAACTTTTTGTTTTTAAAGGCTGCAATTTATGAATCGTTATTTAAATCAGGTAATGTGATAGACTTAAGTGCCTATTTCTACCACAAGAGCAGTCAGCTTCCTGTCATCTATTTGGTGGACAACGTCAAAGATGTATAGAAGACTATAAATATTGACTATTTCTGCAAGTAATGTTGAAATACAGGTATAAAACCAATAGAATTAATTTTGATAGGTAATGCAAATACTTAAAATCTCAAATTCTGACACTGCTCAGCAACTAAGGCCTTTGTGGACTCCAGTATATCCTCAATAATAATGTCTCCCACATTAACAAAAAATCCTTGCTTTTACAGCATGTCTCCCTTTTTCCTCAGCTGGGATGGTGGGCAGACACAAATCAAGCTACAAACTGGGGAAGGATGGGAAGGAAGGAGAAATCTACCTTTACCAGCTGACAGCTTTCATGTAATAGGGAATAAGTTGCACAGCAACAATCACACTTCATTTCTCACATACTTTTGTGGCAGGAATAGGAAAGACAAAAGCTAAAGCAAAATCATCTCAGATCAATGCACTGGACTGCTCCCAATCTTTCAATCCTTTATTACACAAAACAGGGGAGACAAAACTGATTTGCCTTCCCAGGAATTGTACTGCAGGCTGAAAGAATAAGAGCTGGGTTTTCAGGCAGGAGTTTAAAAATCAGATTATTTTTTTAGTAAGAACTCTTTTTTTCTGCATACAGTGTGCATTTAGTGAAGTATTTCAGTCCAAATAGAAGCTTCAGGTTAGACAGCAAATCAAATATCAAGAAGAAATACAACAATACCCTTGACAGACTCTCTTGAACATCATGTTCCCACTCTTGAATTTAAGTCACAAGCATCCCAGTGAAGAGAAAGAACAGCTAAGTAATATGAAGGATTGAAGAAGTGAATTTCCAAATGGAAAGAGCTTAAAGCTTGGTGATGATACAAAGATGTTAAAAGAAAAACAAACCCAACCCCCACAGTGTTTGAAAGTCATTTAGAAGAGGGAACATTTAGAAGAGGGACATGTACTGCAGCAAGGAAAAATATATTACCAAGAAAAAGCTTCCTGACAGGAAGGTAAATTAAACTAAAAGTATTATCCCGAATGTCTTACAGCAACTTGAATGGATTTTTGCATCTAATCTGAAAAAGCCCACAAGGGAATACTTTAAGATCTACCTAATTCAGAAGCCTTACAAGCAAGCCTTGAAACTGGATATTCAGCATGACCAAACAAGGACCAATCAGGAGATAAAATACATAACTTTAAAATCTATTCTAAAATTTCTGAGGTCATTCTACTTCCCTTCCCCCTCCAATATGAACAAGCATCAATATACGTGTACATAACAATAAAATACAGGAAAAAATCTGCTGGGAACTCTGGCAGAGCTAAAGTTAAGCTGACAGTTAAAACAAAACATGCTGTTTGTTTTACTCTCCATATTTATTCAAGTAACTTCTTTCCTTTATACCCAGGTACTAAGGATGTGGATCCCATTTGGGATGTACCCAATCATCTTTCAAAACCTACAATATCTTTTTAATAAAAACTCTTTAACTTTTACTGATGTTCAATACAGGAGTGGCCACTAGGAAGCACAATTGAGAACAGAAGAGAGGGAGATGGTCACAAGCAGCAACAAAATATGAACTTTACACCAGAAAGACTCAGAATTTACCAAAATCCAGTGACAGGCAACTCTTAGTGGGAGACGCTGGAGCTTTGGCACTTCAGACATACAGTTACACACACACACACACATATGGAATCAGCTTCCATGTGAGAAGCTGATTAGACATTTTAAAATTACTTATTTGCCCTTCATCTCATTACTTACACCTCTAGAGTGTTAGTCAGATGTGCAATTTTGAGTAATTGACATTAAGAAATAATTAATTAACCCAGAATGAAGTTTTATTTTTCACAAATGCAAATTCTATCACTGACTGTCAGCAAAATTTCACTGAGGCACCAATCAGTACTTAAAGTTTGAGTGAATGGAGAGCCTGAAAGAGAAACTGCAGATGGGACCTTAACTTAGACCAGCAGATCTTTGAAAGCCTGGATTTTCAAAATTTCCCCAGCAAGGCTCCAGTGTCCTTGAATTCCTGTCTGTCCTTGAGAATGAAGGCAGGCAGCAAGAAGGAAGAGACTGTAAGCTGCCATTCCTGCAGACTTCTCTTGTACAAGACTTCTTTTATAAAGGGTGAATGTGTTTATAGCTATGACTACCTTGCAGAACAAAACCTCTACCTTAATCAGGTATTAAAAGTTAGGATGAAATTGTTAGGAATTTTGTATGTTTTCTTGTATGTATTCCTAGAATCTGCCCTGTATTTCCTATGTAGTCTCAGCTTACATTTTGTAATATTTACATTATTAACCACTCGCCACTCATGGCTGACAGTGACCTACATTTTGCTTAAATTAAAACCTGTGTAATACTGAATTAATTAATACAGTGAACAAACATTTGACAGAAATATAACATAGGTTGCATGAGTTGAGACTGCATTTACAGTGGCTGGAAGAGCTACATATATAGTTTCACAGAGCTTTTTTTTATACTGAAATATCACGGGACTGATATCCTACCTGTCCTTATACATTTTTGCATTAAATCCACGTATATTAATACTGTGCTTGTATCATTACATTTTCCTGGATATCAGGGATGTTATCTTCATAATATGCTAATAGAAAAAGCATAATACAGAAAATAGTGTACAATATCTTAGTTGTACACTAAAGGAGCATAAATCCTGGCCTAATATGAAATGCAGAGAAAGGGAAATTATAAAGCATAAGATGTGACAACATTGCTGTTCAAAAATTATCAATATTACTTAGAGTAAAATATTACTTATATCAAATACTATCAGTTTTCTTAAGACATCTGGCTACCTAAAGGAGAATACAGCATGTAACAATCACTAAAACCAAGACGTATTAAGAAAGGTATATCTTAGTAACTAAAGATTAGAGATTTCTAGATTTACCTGTATCAAGTTCTCAAATATTCAGCAGTATTTAGCTTTGTAGTACTGAAAGACTGCCCTAGCACAGTATTTCATTACTGCATTAGCAATTAGCTTGTATTTTATCAGTTATGCTTGGGAACAGTAGATTTAAGTATTACTGTGAGCTCAGCATTATGAAGGTATATTTACGAGGCTTAATGCAGTGAAAAGCCAGAGGACAGCAGCAGCATTTAGGAAAAACTGTAGCACAAGGAATACAGAAGCCAGTGACAATATGGTGTACAATTAATATTTATCATTAGAAATAGTCTCACAAAAGCAACAGTATTAATGATAATTCCCATTTGCAAATCACTGATTTAAAAATATGTACAATACAATATAAGTTATAGAATTATTTCAGTTTACATAAATTAAAATGACTGCTGAAATGCAAATGTGCCTTTTGGATATTTACAGTTTTCAGCTCTATACAAAGCAATTATTTAGTCACTGCATTTTAGAGGAAAAGCAAAGGACTAACAAATGTTAGTTGCAAAATATTTTCATCACACTTCCTTAGGATTTTAACATTCAGAAAAAGGAAGTTCTCTGTTCAATATTAGCATAGTATTTTGTCCTACTGCCGCAGACAAAATAATTTAAGGAGTACATAGCAATTATATAGAGCCTTACCCTTTCTACCGGTGAGCCATAGCATGCAATGACGAAACATAGCAGTGGCAGATGGCATTGGTGTTAGGAAATGTAAATAAAAGGATAATAGCAGAGAAATGGTGACCGGCAGACAAGACACAGAAATGTAGATGAAATGAATGCAAGCTGGTAAATCTTGAAGCAAAGCTCCACCGTTAAGCCAAATGTTGCCTCTAGTCTCCTCATAATTGAGCATTAAGTTCTATTTGGATACAAATTGCAACCTTCAGACCAGTCTTGATTCTCTTCATAAAGAAATGCATAATTGTATCTCGATAACGAAGATCAGAAACGTTTTGTAAGCGAAACCCATAATCAGAAGCACATTACTTTCTCCCCTTGAGTGATTTATTCTTTACATTATTAATCTCCAAATCCTGCCAGAGCTACAGTCTCTTTCTAGCACATATGTATCCACTGCAGATGTAAATCCCTGCCTAACCTGCAGCACCCCTGGATCCAGAATGTTCTCAGTGTGCTCATTCATGCTGTTCTGTTGCCAAACATTTAAAATCATCCATCAAATACAAGTGGAATCTATTATAAGAAAAAACAATCTCTTCTTTCAGCTCACCCTGAAAATGGAACGTTTTCTGATCAACAGTTATTGTGAAGGTGCTGTCGTCCTCATCGTCTATACCAATCACAGCTCCCTGTGAAACAAAGAACAAAATCCTGATAAGGCAAGCAGTGACATCAGCAGCAGACACTCTATCACTACACCACTGGAATTTAAAAAGCTTTGACAAACTAGAAGCAAACTGAATACAGTAAAGAGCAGAAAGATTCTCTGTTCAGTCAGAGGATGCAGTCAGTTCTTTAAAACAATAAATTTTTAGATGCAGAAAAAACAGTAAATGTTTGTAAAGCTGATTTTCTGGATAATAATAATGCATCTTTTATTTTTGTAATGGAGGTGGCTTTATGCTGCAGCAGTTCTCTACTACATTCCAATTATATTCTAAAGAAGAGCAAGAAGCAATATTTTACATGTATTTTCTGTGTATAAAAACAATAATTCATAAGTACTCTACAAAAGGAAGCTCTTGACCTGATTTTATCTACCAGCCTTTAAGAAAAAATAAATCATTCTAGCAGAATGAATTTGGCCCATCATGTCATGTCACTGGTACTCTGCATGATCTAATTTTCAGTCCCTAAGTAAATATTAACAGTAAGTAATCAGGATATATCAAAAGAAACTAGCTTTGTCTTCTAATTCTTCATTAATTACTACAAGGAAATGCAAATAAATTAAAGACCATCTGTGTTTAGCTATTTACAAATCTATCCACATTTTCATTCCTACCCTCTCTAACACTCATAATAAATAAGTTTCACACAGGAGAAGATACAAAAAAAAGGACAATTCCAGGTCTCTGCCTACTCAAATAAATTGTAATATTTAGCTCGAAAATCACCAGTGGATTTACTCCGTTTCTCTTCTCCTTCTCCAAGGAGACACAGCACCCGGATCTGTTGTATCCTTCCCCCTCCCACAAAGCAGACAGACATCCCTGGAAGGCGCACATATTTAAAGGGTAAATTCTGCCCTTACTCTCAGAGTACACAAAGAGTAACACTAGTACCAGGAGCCCTGAGTCAATTCCAACCAGTGCTTCCTTTCACTCAGCCAAGCATCCCACAGCAGCTCTAGGGCTGGGGGTCAGGGATACATCAGGCTGGCCAAAACCTAAGGATGGTTTGGGTACAGCCTTGGGGGCAGAGGGAGCTGAGTCAGTGTTACCACACACGTTCCTCACAGTCCCTACACGAGTTTTATGGCCTGTGGGACCAGGTCATGCATGGCTGGGACCACCACAGGCCCCACAACAGAGTGGCAAGAGCAGTCCCATGTAAGAACAGCACCAGCCATCTGTAATCCAAACAGTGTAGCAGGAAAGGATAGCTCCAAACTGGTTTTTAATTTTTCTCCACTGATAAAATGTGCCACTTCTCCAAAAGTATCTTCCATATAGGCTTTTCATGGACAGCTCCATGAGCACTATAAAAGAGGCACCTAAAAAGTGTATCCAAGCCAGTATAATTCTGAGTACTTTTAGTGCCAGCACACAACAACCACTAGATTTTTTTTTTAAATATACCAGTAGATAAAAAATATCTGGCACTTTAAGTACATGTTTTGCTATGCAGTAAATTAGAAGGTCACTGCAAGTTGTACAGTATCATTCTCCTCAACAGCTATATCATAGAATTACTAAGGTTGGAAAGGAGCTCTAAGATTATCAAGTCCAACTGTTAACCCAGCACCATCACATTCACCACTGAATTTTCTCAGCAAGTGCCACATCCACACATCTTTTGAACACTTCCAGGGCTGGTTCCTGAACCACTTCCCTGGGCAGCTGGTTCCAATGCTGACCATTCTTTCAGTGAAGAAATTTCTTCTAATATCCAATCCAAACCTCCCCGGTGCAACTTGAAGCCATTTCCTCTCATCCTGTCACTTGTTACCTGAGAGAAGAGACTGACCCTCACCTCACTACAACCTCCTTTCAGAGAATTGTAGAGAGCGATAAGGTCACCCCTGAGCCTCCTTTTCTCCAGGCTAAAGATACCAAAAACCTCTAAGTCAGCCACCAAGAACATGACCAAGATATTCTCCCCAGAGGATATAGGAAAAACTCATGGGAGGCTAAACACAGACTGGGACAGCTGAGTCCTGCCCCATCCTAAGCGTGGGAGCAGGGAGAGCTCTCCCGGGCCTGGGAGCTCAGCAGAAACCTGTGCACACACTGTCATTGCAACACTGGGGCAAAGGGGCTGAACCAGAAGTACAGAAAATGCTTCTGCTGTCATGCAAATGATAGATATGAACAAATAAAATCAAAAACAAGAGTGGGAAAGTTTACGTATTTTCCAGAAACTTCCGCAGGACTTAAGCAGAGTGCAGATGACACAGAATCCTCTATGAATACACATTCCTAAGTACACTAAGACAGCCAGCAAGAGAATTTGAAGATGAAACTTCAGGCCTATGAAATGTGTATCAAGAGTAAAAAGGTGAGGAACAAGCTTGTAACAATCCATTCAAGAGAAAAGGAAGTATTTTAGCCAAATTGCTTAAATTACGTTTGTTTACGTTCACACCTACAGTTACAAATCCACAATTACTCTAAACAGAAAACCTCTTTGATAGAATTTCAGATTGCAGAACCCCATCTGTTAAGCTATCAGTATCACTGTCATCTGCCAGGGGAGCTGCTTTACAAAGGCAGAAAAAAGGAAGCTTCCTTCCTCCCTCACAAAAGAAACAAACAAACAAGCAAATCACACATATTCAGAGAAAGGTTGGGGGAGTTTGCAAATTTTTAGAACACTCCAAAGAACAGCTTGGGATGGAAGAGTGGCAGATGGGAGACGAGAAAGGGGCTGTTTAATGTTAAATACATATAAAGATGGACCACGCAATACTGAACAGATTGTTCACTTTTAATATTTCCTTAACTGGCAGGCTGAGGCCAACCTCCACACTGACAGGCTCACAGCACTATTAAAGCAGGCATGGCTTTTCAGAACGAATTTTTCTGCACAATGAAAAAAACATCCTCGTGAATCTTTGGGAATGTCTTGTTCTAGCTAGACAGTGGTTTGAGATCACATTACTTTTAAAGAAATTCTGAATTAAGGTATCAATATATCAAGCAAGACACAGTGCAAAGAAGTCATCTGGAAACCAAGTTAATGGGGATTCTCTGAGGCTCAGATGCCTAATACAGGCACTCCTGTAACAGACCCATGGAAAGACTAGAAAGAATAAGTGACAGAAGGAAGGAGTAACTGGAAGATGCACAGTTCTCCTTCAACACTCATCACATTGTTTGTAAGACCACAGACCCCCTTCCCTAGAATTCTCTTACTTCAAAACTCAAAATGCTCCCATTCATACCCATTATCCTACATGTACCTCCACACACAGAGAAATGAGAACTGCAAACAGCAACTTTTTCATAGCGTGCTACTACTAACCCATCTTACTCTGCCATAGAATACTTTTTAATATAAAATAGAAAGTATTTTCATATAAAATGTACAATATTTTTATACCACACATAAATTATAGGATGTAATTAGCCGAGCATGTCATTTGACCTCTACTGTTTTCTTTCCTTAAATACTTTCACTATTTCAGCATTTTGCAGAGTCAGGAATAGAGCCCAAACCTCAAAAGTCTCCTTGCAGTTCTCTCCATTAGGACATATTATACACAGTAAGTCATTAAGGACTGAATAAAACAACACTTACCCTGAGTCTAACACACCCTCGGCGTGAGCCTCTCATCATTTTGTCTTTTGACTGAAACAGAAAAAAAATGATCAGTGGGTTAACAAATACAGTAAGAAGAAAGTTAATCAAAGCAACAGTGGAAGAGTAAAGCATTTTTGTATTGTGTTTTAGTGACTGATTAAGCAAGATGTAACTTCTGCTACAAAACAGGTTAGTTCCCACACAGAAATACACCACTGTGGTACGGAAAATGAATCCTTCAGAAAACAAGAATTCAATATCCCACTTCAAGAAGTTTTTTAGATACCTTCAAGAAATACTTATAAGATGCAGTCCACGCCTTTATAGAAAGTAAAAAGAAGAAGAAAGGACTTGAGAAATATTACAAATCAGCAGTTTGCTGATTCACATCTTCTTCCTTTCTCTCCTACTCTCAGAAAAGTGTCCGTTAAACAAAATCCAGCTGTGCAGGCAGAATTGTACAAATGAAACGATATATCTGTCAGAAACTTTCCCTGATTTTTACCCCTTTTCAGATACAAAATCCATGTTTAGACATGTTTGTATATCTACTTCCTAACTAGTACAGCCCGTGGTCATTATTACCGTTAGAAAAGTTAACGTTTGTAGCCATTTAAGCAACTGGAGCCCAGATCAGAAAACAGGATTTTCACATCCATAACCAGTGCTCAAACCTGTAGACTAACCTACCTTGCAAAATTACTCAACCTCTTCTTTATTATCTGTTTGAAGCTCTGACAAAAAAAGCTTCAACACCCCCAAGCAGGGGAATTCTCTTCCAGCTTGAAATTGTGATACTTGAGCTTTCAGCTATTCCCACCCTGTCTCAGGCAAAGCTGACAGTAATCATTGCTATTGGGCAATAGTGGCAAGCCCAAGTGGAACACACAAACTGTTTAAGGTAAAGAAGAAAAATAAAATATTTAGGTCATCCTAATAGTCAGTTTTCTGGTAAGGGCAAAATATCTGCTGGTTTTTAACTACGCACCCCCCCCTTTTGTTTTTTAAATGATAAATTACTTGCTATTGTAGCCTTATCTGAAAGGTAATGCTGTCTAGTGAAACCTGTTCTCTCTTAATATCCAAACATTCAAACTACATTCTTTCAGGTCAGGAAAACAACAACTGCCACTGGTGTCTCATGATCAGATTCTCTTGCTGTCATCTTCTGAAATACCCACTTCTTTCCAACAGTGTATCAAGAATTCCATCAAGACAATATATTGATGTTCTTATCACCAGACTTATTTTCACTGAAGCCATTAGACAATAAAATCTTGCTGACATCAATAGAAAAAAAGGACAAGAAGTATCAGTCTTAATAGTAACAAATTATTCTTCATCTGTGACATGCTTTAGATATAGCTACAAGGAAAGAATGAAGCAGTCCTAGCAAGTCCTATTCACTAAAGGTAATGTAAAATTACAGCACTTGGGGCTTCAAATAATGTTTTAGCTGACCACTCATTCAATTCAATTCTAATTTATCAGAGCTGTCTTCTGAATGTTAGAAGACATCAGTATTAATCTATTTGTTTTCACATCAGCATACAATATCTGGTCAAAGTGAAATGGAAGTAAAGACCACAGTGCCTCCATAATGTGTTCTACAGATAGATAATTTCTTTTTAGACAACAACTACACAGGGAAGACTTTTTGGAGCATTGTTTTGTTTTGGTCTTTTTTTTAAAGCTCAAACCCAAGAAAGTATCTAGTTACAAAGTTTATCCAATAATTTCCTATGAGAAATGGTGTGTATTTGGGACATAGCTCACTAGAGCACACTTAGTTTTTATATTCACTGCCTTGAGAGTTCTCCTAAAATGGGAGGACACTTCTGAGAGTTTATTACTCCCTCTGGTGGTTTCTGGAAGAAATATTGGCATAATCTAAGCAGGAAAGAAAATATCTGGACTGAGGCTGCAACTGTGCGGCAGCTGCAGGGAGGCGTCCAGATGTGACTGCCTGGATGACACACGCCAGGCAAAGCCCTCCCAGCTCCCTGTGACGGGCACAGACACAGAACCAGAGCAGACAAAAAGCAAAGGCAGCAGAAGAGACACTGGGTTTGATTGGGTTTAGACCCCTCAGCTACGTGTAGGGTATTCGAGGGCTTGTCCCAGGACAAGGGAGGGCAGAATCCCAACAACCACCATTTCCACTGATCATCAACTCTGCTGCAAAAGATACGGTAAAAGCCTCCCTATTTCTTGTCCAGCACATTTTAATGGAATGGAAATTAAGTTTAAACATTATAATGTTCTTAGCCTGCAAAAAGATTCACAAGACAAATAACAGGTCAAAGTGTGGGCTTGCATATCCACAATTTCACCATCTTCAGACAGAGGTTTACTTGGTTAATACCAATTATAAGAAAGCAGTAAATTGAATTCATTCTACCTAAGTGCAATAAAGCACCCATCATCCCAGGATCTGAATTCCCTGAGCTCCAGAGCAGGCAGATGTCATCACACACAGTGCTGTACTCTCTCTCTGGCAGACAGCAAACCTTCCACTGTTGCTGCAGGACAGTACTTTTAAAACACAATTCAGCTGACATGTTGGATTTTTCCCCCTTCCAAACTAAGATTTTATAAAAATACAATTCAAATATTTTCAGCCTCCCCTTATTATTCTTTGGTTGAAATTAGGTTATCCAATATATCCTATTAAAAATAAAGCCATCCCATAACTGTTTGGAGGAATGGTTCCATTTCACTGAACGAAAACTCATACAGCAGAAAGATATCTCTGAATGGCTAATAAAAAAAGCTACATTTTACTTTCCTTTTATACTTAAGATTTTAATATGCAGCTATCTTTTTTCAGTGCTCAGTTTCATAACCAGACAAAATTACATTTTCCATAAGCTTTCAATACACACTGTACTGATCGTGATGATAAAGGACTTGAACAGGTTATAAGCAGGCAGCAATATGAGATAAATTTCAGCTGAAACGCAGATAAAAATTTGTAAAAATGAACAAAGCTATAGAGTATTGTTGCAGGGGGAATATAGGTATCTCCCAAAAAGATGTGGCCTTTACTGGTTTCTCTTTTACACTCACACAGGCAAACTGATCACATACAGAACTGATCTAACCTAAGGCATTTCAGGTAACCTACAAATTCTTAAGAGAAATGAAAATAATGTATGGGCCTATTTAAAGAAGACAAAACAAAATCAGAATCCTAACCCAACCCTCAAAGGCTCCCAGCCCTCGTTCATCTTTAGAAGTACTACTATTTCATTTGAGGTTTAGCTGTTGTGTGTGAAGTTGAATGTTTCAAATAAAACCCAGCTGCTCTTCGCCTCCCAGAGTTCTCAGGCACAGTTCTGGTTGTGCAGAACGGCACAGAACTTTAAGAGGTGCATTTCTGACTCAGTGCAGTCATGGAAATGCCTAACAAAAGTACACAGATGAGCAAAACCACTTGGGACATTTATTTCCTGTTAGGGATGAAGAACCTGGAACAAGCTGTATCTATAAACAGTAATCTCTGCAATTTATCCACATCTACAAGAGAAGCTTAAATTTGGATCACTTTCCATAATAGTAATTTTTCTCATCAAATGCTAAGGCAACGCTCATTTTTCAAGCAGAAACAGACCTCAACAACCTAAAGACTTTACAGGCTGTTCCCAGCCCACCATTCCTGCAGCTCCCTTGCAAGGCACACGCCAGTCTCAGAGGAGGAGCTCCCTGAGCTCAGGGACAGCGTCTCACAGCCCTGTTGTGTGTGCAGCTAAAGCTGGGACTTCCCTGGGTGCAGTCAGAAAACAGGAGATAAACCACTGCAGCGATAGCTGAGGGTGCCACTGGGGCTCATTTAACCCCAGCAGATACCAGGTTTATATGAAACAGATAAGGCAACATTTCATGGGTCCTGGCACAGAAAAGCATTACACAGCTAAGAGAATCCTATGAGAAAATAATACATGGACCAGAAAACAACTGGATCAAGGTGCAAAAGGTACAGCACAAACCCGGAATCCTCCTCTTCCCGAAGAAGCACAACTACAAGCTAAACTGCCTATAGCTGCAACCTAACTACTAGAGAGGAGTCAACTGCTTAAATTATAATCCTTTAACAGTTTATTCAGCACATCAAAATCTGTGATACAAAGTTTAAACTCCGTACAAAATTCAATTTAGTGTTGTATTATAACCAACAATATTTTTTATCCCGTGGTCATGTATTCAGAATTATATTTATTATTACAAGTTCACTTAGAGTTTTGTCTGTTTTTAATAGACTCACGGAGTTGTTTTCAGGACATGTGGCAGATCAAGTTATTATAAGAAAAAAGTGTCATTTCATCTGGGAATGGAAAACAGAGACCTCAGAGGGAATGTCTGTGCAAAAACAGATGTGCTTTTTTTCCTCTTTTCTTGGGATTTTAGCACGCAGCTGTTGATTGAGAAACTGTATTTGGAAAAAGTATTCATCTGAAAGTCTCTACCGTGGGGCCACTGAGCCTGACTGCAGCTTTGGAGGCATCGCTTGAAATCAAGTCAGTAAGGTTTGTCTTCAGCTCACCACTGAAGATTCATAAAACTGCTCCAAAATTTGAGTCCCCCTCCTCAATAGCCGGGTTGTAAAACCCACAAGCAGTTCTTCAATACAACCAGTATTAAAGCTGCTAACTAGTTGTAGTCTTGAAAAGCATGAGGGGAAAGATACTTTTATACTGTCACAAGTACTTTTCCTAGCAACTGATTTCACACAGCTCTTGTTCCTGAAACCATTCGACCAGCAAACGTTTTAAAAGTAGTTTGATGGAATGAGGAACAAAAGAACAGCACTTCAAGCTATTCTTTAGGCATTCACTGGTGCAAAAACCATTAAGATGCTGGGAGACTCCCCAGTTTGGTTTCAGGAACACACTATATGGAGCTGTCATACACAGCAATTTTTTCTGGCAGCCCTCATTCACTGTGCAAGGCAGTTCTTTAAGCCCGCAACATTTTCAATAGTTCTCCTTTCAATACCACCAAATGTCAAATATCCACAAAGTTTGAAAATACTTTAAGGAACTGACCTTCTTCTGGCGCTGTTTTTAGCTCTGTTTGCACAGCTATGCCAGTCCTGCTTTCAATTTGTTATATAATTTAAATATTTATTTAAAGAGTACACTTAAAGCTAGAATTCAAATCAGATTTTCAAACTTGAGTGCTTCTCTGGATTATTTCTACAGGATTCCCAAGGGTTATCAAGGCTATTGCTGACATGTATTTAAGACAGCACTTCTGCCAGAAAACACAAACAAAAAGCAAATTGCATTCAACTCCCCCTTCCTCCCTGACCATTTCTTTGTCTTCATGCTCTCTTCCCAGCATAATGTCAACACACGTTTTTATACTGGCATGCACAAAACAAACAACAGAACAAATTCAGCTGAAAAAATAAATCAGCACAAAGCTATTTTTCATCTGGAATCCAACTCATGGAACAACTTAACAGCTCTTGTGCCAGCAGAAGGCAGGAATGAGCCACTTTGAGACTTGTCTGCTAAATATTTCAGTGCAGCCAACAACACACGGAAAACCCCACAGTGCTTCAGTAACTTACATATTTAAGTTACTCCCTCAAGAGAAAACACTGGTAGAGTCACAAATCCAAGAATACTGAGGGGAAAAAAAAATAATTTTTCAAGCCATTGGTCAAACTGATCCAAAATGGCAAAAATGGCACACTGTCATTTCATTCATATTTTGCTCTTAAAAAAAAAAAAAAAGGAAAATGAAAAAGAAAAAAGAAACTGCCCATTTACTGATATCAGACAATCATTTGTTTGAGTGAAACCATGTGAAAAGAATATTTGGATGACAAGTCCAGATTATACTCTCAAAATTATAGAATTCAGAAATAACTTTACACAAAAGTAATTATAAGCAAATTTGAGGATGAACATTTCAATTCTGAATGAGGAAAAAACCTCCTGGACTACAGAAGTGGGAAAAAAGCCAACAATTAGGCAGATTGGGTAAAAGGCCTTTGTAAAACACCTTATAAATGCATGTGAGAAAAATTCACATTCATCCATGCAAGTAGCACTACTATTGTTCACTGCAATACAAGTACAGAGGACAGAACACACAAATGAAAACAGAAATAAGTGTGACCTTTACATTTTTTTCTTTTTTTCCTGACTCTGACTTGATATAAAATCTTTTTCCTTGCTCCTTTCAAGTTCTAATCATTCCAGAAATGGAATTTCATTGAATTGATTTGCTTCTGATGTATGTGCAAAACATACTTAGGTTAACAGCTATTCATTCCACCAAAAGACAAAGCACACCCATTTTTTTCCCCCAGAGTGCAATGCTATTAATTCTGTTTGAATGTTTATTTCACATTAAGGGTGCTTTTCTGCAGTCTATTTTAAGTAACTACCAAAGAAGACTCAGTCCTAGAGTGCAAGGACACGCCTATGAAGAAACAAGTTTGTGGATCAGGCTCTAACGGAAAGTTCAGCTGCATCAGGAGTTATTTCCCTGCAGTTTTCCACAGCTCCCCAGCCAAAGGTTAACAGGCTGTGGGATCTGTTGGAGAAAGTGTCTCTTGTCTGCAGAACTTTCTGGACTGCAATGGGCTGAGGAGCCTGGAGAGGCGATGAGCAGGTATAGGCTGATCAGGTACCTGTAATCCCTCATAACAGCAAAACTGCTTCCAGATTCTAGACCGTGTGTCCAGACAGCCCGGCTGAAACCATCCCAGCCCATCCCACTCCCGCATTACACTCCTGGGAGGGGCCAGATTCAGGCTCAAACATCGGCCCAGTCACACTCACCCAGGCAGAGTGAGGCAACTCCATTGCTTGGCTGAAACCGGCTCAGAGGGAGCACGGCACGCGGCCCTGCGCACCTCACCGCACAGGTAATTCCAAACACAAGGCTGCCATGCAGAGCACAACAGGCCATTGCCCCATATAAACAAAGCCCCCAAACCTGCCAACATTTCAAATTAATGCTGTTTATGAGCCTCATAAACTACCAGTCATGAGTTACTCTAACACTAAAGCTGAAGCAAACAGTGTCTTACCACCTTCTGAATGATAGGATTAGTTCTTGAGAGGTGTGTAATCGACTGGGACTAGATCTGGGTTATCTCTAAACCCTGCTCCTGCTGACCCTGCTGCCCTGGGAGCAACCATGCCAGCACACACGGAGAGGAGGATGTCCCAAAGGACCAGATCTTTTGGCAGGCAGGTTTCAGCATGACACACAGCCTTATATAAGAGAATGAATTCAGATGTCTGGAGAATGGCCTATCGAGCACTTCAGAGACATATATGCAGAAAAGACAGCACATGGATGAGAAAAGCATTCTTAAGGAAATGTTAACTGCAGCCACTTCTTAGTGGTAAAGGTACATAAAGCAGAGAATATGATTTTATTCCTTGAACCGAATTTGAATTTCTTAGGATAGGTAGTTTAAAAAAGGAGTTTTAAATTTGCAAACTAAAAGTTGTTATACTAACAGAGAACATAATAAATAATACAAAATAAAAGTGTAATGTACATGTAGAGGTACCCAGTCATAGGAAATACTTAAATAATAAAATATAATTATATTAAACAGGTAAAGACCATAGAATGAAAGCCAGTGCAATATCCAGAATTATAATTATACACACTAGTCATCAGCAAAGGTTTCTATTTCTGTAGTTGAGCATTAAATGACTTTGCACCTTGGACTGCTACTTAGACCACACTGACTAATTCATCTCTGTCAAGCAGCTGACATTTGAAGAACCATTAAATAGCAACTATAAAAGCACTTCAATTTCTCTATCCACGTCCTAGGTGAGAGATTTTGAACCCAAATGAACAAAATTCAGAGCCTGTGACAGTTCTGTGGCAAGAGCCTTATCCCCTGAGTCTGGGGAGATAAGCTCTCTCCCAGCATGATGGAAAAAAGTTTTATATGCAACGTTTCTCTATGAACAAAGCTTCACAGACAGTGTGATACGTCAAGTTATTTGCTGTAAATCTATTACAACCTACTACAGGTTTCATTTGTATGTGTTTTATTCAGACTGATACACTAATTGCTCCAAGAGAAGAAAACTTTGGTGCATGGATGCAGTTCACCCAGTGAGGCTTCTGATTTCAGGGCGCATCCTTGAAAAAAATTAATTCATACCATTAAAATACTTGTAAGTTATGTAAAAATACAAATAAGGAAGGTGAGAAATCCAGCAAGGCAGGATCTGCCAGGGGTTATGAAAAAAAAAAAAGTTAAAGAAAACATGACTGTTTCTTAACACAACGCACTTAAAAAGTTCGTGCTGGGAAGTGGGAAGTCCTGAATGGAAATGGAAAGTCGATCCGGCTCTGGGAAGCACCTGCCGGGCGGCAGCGAGCCCGGCAAGTGCGGCGGTAACGCACCGCGAGTCTCGGCCACGAAGCGCCGGGCGCGGCTGGGCGCACACGGCCCCGGAAAGGCGGCACCGCCCCGGGCCCGCCGGCGGGGCTGAGCCCCCAGATGGGGGCCAGAGCGAGCTCCCGCTGGACAGGGCGGGGAGCGCCGGGGCAGCGGGACCCGGCAGCGCGCGGCCAGCACCGAGCAAGGCTCCGGGCCAGGGGGATCACGG